>MU191948.1:0-26797 GCA_016904865.1 Pissodes strobi
GCATATATATCAACATATTTTTATTTTAAAGTAACATAAAAATAGTAGTACAGCTGTCACTTAATCATTCAAAATAAATAATTTTATACACAACAGGCAAGTTTCATGAAATAAAATATACAAAAATGTACAAAAACTACAATATACGTATGTTTAAAAATATTTGTATAAAGAAATGAAAATATGTACAACTTATAAAATATACAGAGACGTTGATTAACTAAATAAAAACAACTTTTTAATTAAATATAATACTGTTCCTCCAGAATCATAAATTATACATAATTTTAAAAGAGACATCTATTTGTTACACAATAAATTTTATAATTGATTCAGGTTATGTATATATATATACGTTTATATATAAATTGAAGTTCTAGTTCAGAGTTAAAAAACGGCGTCAATTCTACATATTTCCTTTTAACTCTACATCATTCATTGAATGGTGACAATGTAGGTGTAAATAATATTTATAGGAAATCCAAACAAATATATATTAAAAAAAATATTAAACAAATGAACCATAAGAAGAAAGAATGATAAACCTATTTTTTGAAATTACTGTTGTGCCTTTATACAATTACATACACTTACATACCTGTCTTTTTGTTTTAATAAGATAGTTATCCTTTAAAAGAGATTTTTAAACTATAAATTAAAGAAACGATATCTAAGTATTAAAGACAATCAGTTATAATTTGTAATATTGCTTCTTCATAATCAGTCTATAATTTAAAACATTGGCTATCAATTTTTAAGTAAGAGTTTAAACATAAAACTTAAATAGCGCAAAAAACCAGCTTTACACATGATACAGTCACGAGAAAATACAAACCGTATCATATGATTTGACTCTCATTGCTGATTCTATACATTATTAAAAATAAATATATAAATACAAAGCGTTGAGTATCATTACAAGGAAAACTTAATGAGTAAATATCACGATAAAACGGTCTCCAACAATGTTTTCATGTTTTAACAAAATATATCTATATAGGGTTGTCTTTGTTGAATTCAGTCTGCAACACATACATTTTTTCTTTTTAAATTCGTTTGGCAATTAAAATTAAAAATTTTACCATAATGTTATAACACAGTCTTCGAGCATATCGAGCAAATTTGAAATATGTACTCTCTACTAGAAGCACAAGTGAATATCAACGGTAAGAAATTATAATTACTTGCCTATAAGATATATTTTGTTACCGAATCTTCATCTATACTATACAATCCACCATGAAATAAATAAAAATATAAAACATGTTAAAATAACTAATTCTAATCAAAATAAAAACATCTGTTTAAGTACATTCTATAATATGGGGTTGGGAGGACTCGATGACACTCGGTCGGGTCTCTTTGCTCGGCTGTAAATTTTGGGATTGCCTTTGGGTTGTACTCTGGATTAAACTCGACATTGGTCTACCAATGCTGAGAGGTTGAGAATGGATGTGTTCGATTGCTGAATGATGGAGAAAAGTTTCCTCCTGTGATTCAGTCAAACCTAAAAAAGAAAATTTATTGGTGAATATACGTGTATAGAACATTTTAATGATAAATAAAAGTTAATAAACATTAAAAATAAAATTTTTCGATATTTAAATCATTTTTGGTAATAAAATATTAGGTCACAGTGCCTTTCTAAGATAAATCGCTGAAATTGCCTCTAATATATTCACCCATACAAAAAGCCTTAAGTTGAAGGCTCAGTAACGACCTTACTTCCTCTGGGAGAATGTTAAAAAATTTAGCAGCAAAGTATATTAATAATGAATTTATATCCCATGAGCTTCTCGATCTTTGAGACATGCAGTCAAACGCCTTAGTTAGATCCGAGCATAGTCTTTCTGTTCAGAACGGGCGCAAGGGTTCAAAATAGTTTGTTATCTGATTTTCACCACCTTTTCAAAAATCTATAAATTTGCAAGTCTACCCAAGTAGTATTTTTAATACTCTCTCAGAATGTTTATAAAAAGTGACTGACACAGATACAGGACTTTCAACAGATTTGATAACCAGAACTTTCTGATCAGCCAAAACATTTTTGAGAAATCAATA
Organism: Pissodes strobi; assembly: GCA_016904865.1. NCBI lineage: Eukaryota > Metazoa > Arthropoda > Insecta > Coleoptera > Curculionidae > Pissodes > Pissodes strobi. The sequence goes on from MU191948.1 coordinate 2,062, forward strand.
GCAATCCGCAAAAAGTGAGGTATTGAGGATCTATTTAAAAACCAAGGTAATTTCTATAATCAAAACGCTGTTTAGGGGTTTGAATCTTTAACGCTTTCCTGGATATAATATAGCGAATTCGAAAGAAGATATGGATCAGTTAAACATACGTGCATCCAGAATTTATAGTTTTAAATTTTAGGTGAAGTTCATCTGAGTTTTAAAACCACAAACATTGCTACAAGCTGAAGAATCTAATGTATTAATATAACTAGGGTAAAGAAATTAGTAGAAACATTAGCTTGATGATGTAACACAAATCTGGATTCAGAGCTAATATGAAAATCCTGCGTTACAAAAATTTGGAAACAACGATGACCTACCTGGAAGAAACAGAGCCTGATACAAACCCTCCCTGAACTCAAAAAAAAAAACTATAAAAAATGCTTAGAAAGAAAAACATTATTATAAAAGGGCCTACAGTCAGAATACAATGAAGTATTCGCAAAAACAGCAAGACGGATGGGAAGGACAATCTAACAACACCCATGATAGGAATCGGGGAAGCAAAACTAGTAAAAAGCTGACCATACAATATTAGGGAATGTTCCAACTTCGTTTTCGGAAAAATCTCAGTTAGCAATCCAGAAATTTGGCGCGTCACTGGTCTCATTTCTTTCAGTGTCACAATTATTTATAGATTCTTGCCCGTTTTAGAATTATGTTAATTATTCTCTACGTAGGATGCATATGTCCATAGCACCAAGGTTCAATTAATGCGCTTCTGTTTCATATATACCTTATCCCTTTAATTCTAATCTGCATGTAAAAACGATTAGATTAGTTTAGGGGCTTATGGGCTATTAGCCTCCACATTACTACCTTTCAAACCTGTTGTCTTTGCCCTCAAAAAGCCATTTAGGGTCCAACCCCGTCTTCTCTTTGAGATGCCATAAGTTAGTTTTCAGATCCTCCGTATATCTGGTAACTCTTGGTTTTTCTTATCCCATCCTAAGAAACCTTAGTTTTGTCAAGCTCTCGTAGTAGTAAAATGCCTGACAGAACCTGCACAGCGGTTCTTCTGCCAGTCCAATTTTACTCGTTGTTGAACCTAAAGAAGAAAGAAGAAAGAAGTCCAAATATGATTCTTTCTTTTCTGACTTAATAGATATTCTGTGAAGTTTGGAGATGGTTTTTTGATAACCTCTTGAGCCTGTCCCGTTCCTGGCAAGTTAATCCACCATTGAGATTTTGTTTGGATCCATAATTTGATGCTAGATTTTTGTATAGGTTTGCTATTCTGCGGAAAGGTTCTAGTCCAGTCAAGGCCATTCTGGCCCCTGCTGGGGCTGTATGTACTGGTACCTAGGCTAAGGTCAGTCTGATTTGACTGCCCAGCTCTTTTAGGGTTTCCATGCAGTTTTGAGGTAACTTGCATTGAGTTAACTGCTTTTATTGCCGCTTTACTGTTCTAGCAAATTGTAATGGTTCTGCCTGCTTTTTCAACCCATCATCGCATATTTGTCTTGTCTTTGGTTTGACTCCTTATATACTGGCACCTGAACCTTCATCGGTTTTTGATCAGTCTATATAGACTGCTATGCCTGCATTAATCCTTTCGTTAAACTTTGGAAAGTATGCAATCTGTTGTCATTCCCATGATGAAATCGCTTCTACATATGACTTGTTGTAGTATTTCCCAGGTGGCAGGTTATTTTGGGCTAATGCAACTGATTGAGTAGTCTTTGGCATCAGTGGTACTCAGGAAGGCTTGTTTCTTTGTGGCACTGAGATGAGTTCAGCGTGTTGTGTCTTTGACCACCAAACCACCACCGGTCATTTTTGGTTGCATTCTCTAGTTTTTTTCGCACACCGTTCATCACAGATTGAAGGCTACTCTATGCTTCTTTGCGTAGTTCCATAACTTGTGGCTAGCTTTTTGTATGGGTTTGCTGTTCTGCTGTTCTAGTCAAGTAAGGACCAAGCTGATCCCTGCTCGGGCTGTATGTGCTGGTACCTGCTACCTAGGTTAAAGTCAGTCTGTTTTGACTATCCAGTTCCTTTGGGGCTTCCTTCCATGCAGTTTGAGATAGCTTGCATTGAGTGATTGAGTGAACTGTTTTGATTACGGCTTTACTCTCAGAGTAGATTGTAATGGTTTCACCTGCTTTATCAACTCATTCGCATAATAATCGATTGCGTCAACTTCCGCTTGGAATATCGTCGCACATTTGTCTAAGCTCCATGATATTCTTGTCTTTGGTTAGACTATGTATACACTGACACCTTAACCTTCATCGGTTTCTGATCCATCTGTATAGACCGATATTCACTAATAGGAAGTCTTTCCTTTCATGCATCCGTCCTTTAAACTTATCCTGAAAGTTTAATCAAAGCTATATTTGGGAAATATGCCATCTCTCCCATCGTCTCTTCATATGACTTGTTATAGGCTTTCCCAGGTGGCAGGTTAGGCAGGACCTCTAATGCGGCTGTTGGAGTGATCCTCATGACATTAGTGGTACTCAGGCAGGCTTGCCTCTGGATGAGACTGAGCCGACGTACCACTCCAACCTTTATCACAGATATGCTTATTTGCGTAGTTTTTGTAGGTGTTGACCATGTTACCTTATGGTCTGCGACAAACGACAACCTCTTAATAAACGTGTTCATTGTTTTGTTAAATTCTGTTTTTTTTTGTTGTCTTATACCTCATTACTTACTTGCAAACTTATTCATAAATTTATTTAGTTATTGAGGAGTGGTACCTAGCACTTCATGGGCAGTTTTCAGTTAGACTGGTAGGGAGCTGCTGGTGCCCTTAACCGAACCTATCTGTCACAGAGCAGCAGGATTTGCACACTCCTCAACTACCTCTTCTCATATAACTAATTTCTGTTTACTGGTGTTGAACTTGCTTGATCTTTTTTTTATTGTTGATATTATTCTATATCAACTATAGCCTTACTCTCTGCTATTAAACGGAGAAAGAGTGTGGCAAATTTTGGCGTCCAACGTGGGGCAACGTAAAGTTGCGTTGTTGATATTATTCTATATCAACTATAGCCTTACTCTCTGCTATTAAACGGAGAAAGAGTGTGGCAAATTTAGGCGCCCAACGTGGGGCAACGTTTTTGAAAAAGAGGCTACATTTTTGAAAAACAAATTATTTTATGCCAATATCCTTTATTGAAGTTTATTGTTTTCTTTTTGACTTGATCAGTTTTCCAAGGGTCTGATGCTACCGTTTGCTTGATTCTCTTATTTATTATTCATGGATATTTGATTATTTTTGATATTTGATTCTTCCCGACATTTAGTTATTGTTATTTGAGAATTGCTCAGGGTCAAAGATGACTCCTAAGCATTTTACCTCTTGTGTAAATAACATCTCTATCCCATTGAGTAATGGTGCCCTGAGTCTTTTCAATCATCTTTTTTTGGTTAATTTTACTATGGTGGTTCACCTTTAGTCCATTCTCCTTACACCACCTGTCGATAATGTTTAGAGCTAGTTGTGTGAGCTCCATGACCTTACCGGCAAATCGTAAGGTCGTCGGCGTATCCTAAGCAATAAAAATCTTTGGATGTTAGCCTTACTATCAATTTATCAGTTGAGACTGCCCATAGTATGGGCGATAGTACTCCTCCTTGTGGGCATCCCCTATTTGCTCGAGCTGTCAATGCTGTTTCGCCAGTTGTTGATATAATAACCCTTATTATTAAATTGTCATTTATCCACTGGCAGAGAAATAGTGGTATTCTTTTTATTGCTAGATCATTGGTAATAGATTCTGTAGATGGCACTTACAAATATATTGAGTGCGGATCTTTATTTCTTTGGTATGATCCCAATTTTCATTTAAAATCTATATATTTGTAGCGGAGGTGTTTGCCTCATGGAAATCAGCATGGATCTTGTTGGATTTCCTTATTCAGTCAATGTTTCTTCTCCTGTACGAACTGAGGTTTGTTTGTCGCTTATCGATCCTGGTAATTTCTAATACGATTTGGTTTTGGTGATTTTCTCTGTCGAATGCCTTCTCAGAATTAAGGAACCAAGTTTAAGCTAGGTTACGACCTTGATTATCCGCTTTTAATATAAAAAGGAATAAATAAATTATGGTTCCTAAAAGTGGTTCTATCACATTGTTTTTCTTTTCAAAACCACACTGATATTGGTGCCTAATGCACAGTTGATGAGTGACTCCACGGTCCACTGTGACAGTTAATTTGGAAAATTGAAAGTTTGCAGAAACATATCCAGGTTCATCGTCCAATGAGACCAATAAGACATGAGATTGTGGAAATACTTCTTTCAAGACATGTCTAATTTGCTAACACTCAAAAAACTACTCGTCAGTAACTTCATAGCTTCATAAATAAATCGTACGACCTTGGATGGAACTGAATGAAGATAATGCAGTTTTGTGACAATGTTTAAGTACTAACTCAAATTTACCATTCAATATTTGTTTTTCAGGTTTAATTAAATACAACTACCGTTACGGATGTGACAATAATATTATTTGGAGAAGTATCTTGGCAGGATCTTGAAACACAGTTTGGTACCATTTTTTATACAAGAAAATTTGAATTTGCTAGTCAGTGGCTACGAGGGTTGCCAAGTGATTTAAATAATTTTGTACAATAAGGCTCGAATCAAATAAATGGGTAGTTTTCGTGAAGAGGTGTAGCCGAATGTAGAAAAATAGCCCCCGGGGTGTGAGGTGCTTGACTGTTCTTGATGTTATTATGTTTGAATCATCTGCATCCATGCGTATCCATTTTTCACATTTCAATATGTTGCCTTAAAAGTCTTTTTATATTTCGATATAATTCTCGATCGATAATTGCTCTCTTTTGGGCCACAAAAACACACTGAGCCTCTGCACTAGCACCAAACACCTACCCCCCCCCCCCCTTCCCCTAGAATATGATCACAAACTTGAGAATAGAATAATTGCTTGCAAAATAAATTGATCGAAGTGCACCAAGATCCAGGGACCTATACCAGGACATAACAGGCAATGAATAACTAGCTGGCTGAACTGACTTTAGCACTCGATACCTGTTCAACTCGGTTCATCGCTCTGCACACCCAGAAATTTTGCGTTTTTGGCCAACTCCAGAGTTCACCGGGAAAGCGACTGTTTCTCCGTCTCGTTCTGAAGCACAAGAAATTAGTCTTATCGTTGTTTAATACCAATTTGTTCACACGGAACAATGCCTGGGCCCTATTCAGGCAATCATTCGCAACACCAAGGAGTTCAGACAAAGCGGAACCAATCACCAGTAAATTTGTGTCATCAGCAAATTTTACAAAATAGGAGTTATTGTTTAAGATCTCTGTTAAATGGGGAGAGTGTGACGTGTTGATACAAATTTAAAACAGAGTGATAAATAAGAATGGCTTTAGAGTTTTAGGTTGTTAAGATATTTTGAAGAAACCAAAACTGGCGCATTATTTTTCTAAAAATTTGCATTATCTTCACATTTCAGTAATCAGCTCACCAATTTGGGATGCACTGTTTTATTACATATTTTCATAGCAACTTGCAAAAAAAAGTCCTACACTGTATTACTTTGCATATTTAAAAGATTCAATAAAATAATACGTACCTAAATTACCATCAGATGATGGATAATCGTAGAAACCATTAGGCGACGAAGATTCGTTAAGTTCTTCTTCGATATTGTTTGGTTTGCAGCTGGTCGTCTTCCAATGCGTTCTCAATCCAGAAGCGCTAATGTAATTCTTTCCGCATTCTTGGCAGATGTACGGTCTCTCATTCGTGTGTAACCTTTTGTGAAGTTTTAAATGAACAAACTGGGTAAACTTCGCGGGGCAAAAGTCACATGCATATGGTTTCTGGCCGCTGTGTAGCCTAAGGTGCGTTTTAAGATTTGAGGTGGAAGAGAATCTCTTCTTACAAATTCCACATTCGTGGGGTCTTTCTCCCGTGTGAACTAGATGATGTTTTTGCAGATGAGCAAGTTGGGTAAATGACTTTGTGCAAACGTTGCATTTAAAAGGACGTTCTCCACTATGCGTACGTAAGTGTACTTTGAGATTCGAAAGTTGGCCAAACGTTTTACAGCAAACGTTGCATTCATAATGCATTTTGCCATCTTTTTTCTTTAAGGGGTAGGGTAAGCTTCTATAGCCCCTTGATTGACCATTGGGACTTAAAGGGTTATTCGAGATTACGTTTATGTCATACCTTAAATCGGGACTTTTACAGTTGGGTGATTTATTACCATTTTCAAATTGAGGTAAGGGGGTAAGTAAATGATGACTCATGCTGGAGTTAACAATGCAACTTGTTGGAACTATAACATTAGCGGAGCCTCTATCGGGGTTGCTATTGAAATTATTTAGCGAATGACTATTCGGGCTAGATGAAACATTATGAATATCCGGCGAAGAACAATATGCAGTATAATAATTTGGTTGTATTGACTGCAGATGTTCTGAAGTCATGTATAGTTGCTCATCATTTTCGATCTCAATATTTTTTACCATTGCTGTAGAAGGGTGATTCAATAAATCCAGATGAACATTCGAACTCGAGTCAGGGCTGCATGGTTTAGTTCCATATCGATGACTTTTTTTATACGAATACGCCATATCCGTAGGCGAATTTGGAGGCGGTGTTACTGAGCTTGACTGCCTGTGATTACTATCATTGTTATTGTTATCAGTTCGATTTCCTAATAAGATATTTTCTAAAATACTTGCAGCTGGCGGAGTGTATCTTATATATCCATTAACCGGCTTATACTCAGATTCATAAAAAGCTACTTTAGGAACTTCTGTGACTGGAGATTCAGTTACGATCATCGCAGGTGGTGACATGAGTCTAGGAGCTAGTGTTATAATTTCAGGTACTGCAGTATCATGCATAGGTGAGTCTTTTTCAGTTTCATTGTCACTCTCCCCTGAAAAATAAACATTGGATGAGTTTTATTATTTGTACAGCTATTAACTAATATATGTTAGTAATTTTTGAATCAGGATGTATAGCAGCTAATATTGCTCATTATTAGTAAAATGTGTTGCGTCAAAATGTTAATTTTGTAAAGTGAAAGGGCACGTTTGAAAAAACCAACATAATAAGCAATTTTTGATGAATAGCAAATCTATCGTGGAGTTAATATATTATATCCTGAATTAAGGTTCATTAAGAGATTATGCTTTCAATCAAAAAAAATAATTATATATGCCAATGAAAGGCCACTCCTTCAGTTTAGGGATGCCAGATGCCAACATGTGAACATGGTTAAAAGTTAATTTAGAACTTTTCATGTTCTGCATGGCGATGACGGTCAGAAGTGGTTAAAGAGCAAAGTTTAGAGAATTCAAGGAGAGTAAGTTAATGCAAAAGTTTCCTTAATATATCGATTAATGCCATATAAATTCAGTGGCGTAACTATCATAGGGCAACTCGTAGCGTTGCCACGGAGCATAGTGGGACGGATTCGCAAATTCGCGATCGAAATCTATTGCTTCAAAACTAATAGCTATATTGAGCGGTAATTGCGGTATTACCTTAGCTAACCTAACATAAAATAACCTAACCTAACCGAACCAATCATAACCTCACCTAAACTGATTGTTTAATTGTGCGGTAATTGTTGTTTTTTACTATAACTGCTTGAAGACTTATTTTGCGGTAAAATAAAGGAAGAACCCGCCAAATCTCTAAAGCTCACGTAATTAATTGGTAATATGGTTAAAGGATGCGCTTTTTAAAATAAAAAAACAAATGGGAAGTTGTAAAAGTAAATAACTTTTCCCTATATAAAAAAAATTCAAAAATTAAAATATTTATTCGCTACTAGGTTTTTGTATACACCAGTACAAAATGCTATAGTAATTCATCCTCTTCATCCTTATCCTCCTCTTCTTCTGCTTCTAAGAATTCTTTTTTCATCATCTGCTTCTTCTTCTTCGTCCACACTTTCCTCTCTCTCCTCCTCTTTTTGGACTTCGTCTTCTGTTGTAACAATTAACGATCGCATTTCTGCATCAATAATTTTCACTCTTTATTTTCTACAACTAAAGCTACTAAGGTAAGGGTCAGAGCTGAGCAAAAGCCTATTGAATAGGTCTTCGTTGACTTTTATTCCACTGATTTTTCGTGCATATCCTTGCCGATATTTTCTGATATCCTTGTTTTTTGCTTCTTGGGCCTCTTCCGAAAGTTCACCAATGGGTAGCAGGGCATTTTGAACAATAATTGGGCCATGTATTAACAGCTTGTGCACAGATATAGGCATATAGTACCAGTTGTGGTTGCCTCAGAAAGTAATTGTGCTGCAGCTACCTTACCAGATTCTTTTAGTTTCATGGCAGTGGCAAAAGACAATTCTTCTCTGGTCTTCTTGGAGCGAATGTCTTCTGTTTTTCGGCGTTTACCTATAACTGAACACTCATCGAATTCTTTAGAAGGTCGGCCGGCTACAATAATTTAAAATTTTAGAGAGAAATTATTTAAAAATAAATACCCTTATCTTTTAATGTAGAGGCTACACTTAACGTAGAAGAGGATCCTTGTAGGCAGCGAATAACTACCTCTGGGAAGACAATTTCATTCTCTAGCCATTTTTGGTATTTCAGTGAAAATCGTTCATTACTTCGGTTCACACTTTTCCAATTCGAGAAATAGGACGCATAGGACGCAAAAATTGAATTTCTAATAAGTTGCGTCAAAGTTGTAGTGGCATTTGAATTGCCATTTGTTGTAAAGTGTTCTTTCAAGAAATCTAAGACACAGTTTTTACGCTTTTTCACCGTTTCGGATGAAAATTCCATCATTATTTGATGTAGTTATAACCTTGTTATAGGCATGTTTAATGTCATAAAATGTTCAAAATTAACACAACAGATCACAATAATTATCACGAAAACTAGCAAAATAAATAACAATGAAATTACACAGAAATCACAGAACACCTCTTCCGTTCGAAAGCTTTAGAAGAACTGAACTTATTTGGTTTAGAGCGCATACCGCATAACATTAATCCCCCCCCTCCCTGCCCTAAACGGGCAGGTGGCAGAAGCCCCTCTAATTTTTATTCCATTCCTGGAAGTGCAAGAAACCCAAGTACCATTAGTTTGTAATCTATTGGCGTCTATTACTAAACGAAATTACAGATTACTTCTGAGAAGTCTGCGAAAATACATTTGTTCTGAGAGCGGTTTTAAACCTAATAATATCAAACACTATCAGAACTTTATATATACCAAAATGTAGCCAAAAGATCATACTTTCACTCTGTAATCGAATTAATATAATATTATTATTCTGCTAGTTTGGAGGAGTCGGCAGATTACCGCTTTTTCGTCAGTAATATTAGCATTTATGAAATTCAGCGATTCTTTAAAGTTTAATAACTTATATCTTTTATTTGCATTCTACAATGCATCTAATTTTTTGTCATAAATTTATTGGTGGTCTATTAAACCTTATTTGTGAATTTTAGCGTCAAAGGATAAATTAAAAATTTTGGATTTCGATGGCGAATTAGCGAATCCGTCCCACTGTGCGGAGCCCCGAAGAGAGGAGGCCCTCTGCTCGGTCAGTCAGTAAGTGAGTATTTTAAATTAAGAATTGAAAACTATCGGATTGAACTTAATTTCCGCAAGGTCTACTTAGCATTTTTGATATTTTTACGCTTCTTGATACAATGGCAAGTATTGAGATGTGATTTAGCGAATTAGATTAGTTGGTCAATAAGTGTTCCTTTTCCTTACTGGTTGATAATGTGTAGTAATTGGTAATTTTTTTTTTTGCTTCGTCCTCATCTTATAAAAGACGTTCCTTTTGATCTTCCAAGTACAATAGCATCATCTAGTGGGAGTCCACTGTATGCCCACATTGAATATTTGAACTGCCTATTCATTCTTAACAGTTTGGTTCATATTATTTAACGCTGCACCTTCACTGGCATTATCACGGTATTCGTCTGAAGCATATTATGTATTTCACTGGTAAGAAATCTTCATCCTTCTAAAGCCAGTTGCGTATTTCCACGTTCGTAATATTTTGCTCAGTGGGAACATGGAGCATATCTGAAACATCCAAGCCGAGGAAAGCAGATTGCACCTCAATTGATTCAGATGAATCAGATCATCAGCATCACATTCAATGTCTGGATTGTTATTTGCTACATGAGCCAGAATTTTGTGCCAGCTCTACTGCAAGACTTCGGGTGAGACTTTTTCCCAAGTATTGCATAGTAAGCATACAGCGTCCTCCAAGTTAATGGGTTTTATTGACTTAACAACATTCTCTTAAGAAAATATGAGCTAAAAGTCATTTCCGATAAAATAATTTTGTCAGTATGATGGCAGTTTGATCCATATGTAGCAAAAGTGCCGTATAATTTGGAGGAAGAATTAATGTTGTAAATCATCGAACCTCATTAGTCAGCTCTTCTACAGTTCCATGGTTCCATGCGTTATCGACGATGAACAGGGCTCTTTCGGGCAAATTGAGACTTCTTAACTGACTTCTAACTTGACGAATAAATCAGCTATGAAACCAGTCTGAGAAATTGCCGTAGTCGTTCATGCATGGAACGTATTTCCGGCTTTGCCGTTCCTATCACTAACAGCTTTAATTTTTGTGAACCATCAGCATTGCAACATGCTTAACTGTTTTATCTTCTCGGCAAATGCAGTTAGGATCGACAGTACTTTGATTGATAGTTTTTCGCCATGTAGGTACCTACTTTTAAGACACGCAGATCATGCATTTTTTGAACTTAGGAACCCAACTCTTAGTAGCTCTAAAATTATCTCTTCCATAGATTTTGGTATGAAACTATAAGGATGAATTTTTTTCTTTGAATATTTTCCTACAACTCAATCGAGCGTGGATGCAAAAACCGAGATGCACCGATGAGCTCTAGAACATCATAACCATTAACTCTTAGTTCCACACCGTACAATATTTGGAGAAGCAGGTCATGGTTTATCGAATCGAAGGCTCGACTTAGTTCATAGAAAAAACCAAGGGTGCAATTTTCTTGATATATAAACTTTGCGAAATCCCAGATGGCACTGTTATTAGATTTTTCTTCATGAAGCACATTCTATGAATCTATTATTATTTCGTGTTATCCAAGAAATGCTGCGAGCCTGTTATTATAAGCAAATTCAAAGATTTTAGTTTATTTATTATGTTCTCTCTGGATTCTCTATTTTAAAAATATGTAGGCATATGGATTCTTTTGAGAGAATTTGGGAACTTTCCGACAGAGAAGGACAAGTTAACCAGGAATGATAGAGGGGCAGCGATGATTGTTTTAACCTGCTTCAGAAGGGTGCCTGAGGTTGGTATGCAGGAAGTTCTTCCAATTATATCCAAAAAATTTCTTTCGGAGTAGATGGTCCTGGTGGTGTGGACAGTAGATTGAAGATTGCTAGGGAGTCGTTTTGGCTAGTTTCAGCCGCCTGGCACTGCTACCTTCACAGATATTTTGTGCATAACTCTACAAATTAATTTGTGTCAAGAGAAGTAGGCTTCTTCCAAACGAAGCTATTTTCTTAGGAGGTAGTTGACTCACTTCTTGAGGTGATAGCTGTACTCCTTCAAGGTACTTGAGCGTTTTGCAAAGTTGGGATGGACATTGGCAGAGTAGGTGTTCTGCGGTTTCAGTTGCATAAGTTCATAAAGCCACATGCAGTAGGGCTCTGGACCATAATATGATGGTCCAGCTCCTACGTTCGCAAGGCCGTCTGCCTATTCACTGTCCTCTATGCCTCTATGGCCAGGAACCCACATTAAAGTTACCTGGTTGCATGTTGCTAGTGGTTTAGGGTTTGCTTACATTCCCAGATTAGCTTTGACATGCACTTGAAAGCTTTTAGACCTTTAGAGCCGCCTGGCTGTCTGAGAATATGTAGATGTGCTTTCTCTGAAGTCCTTGTGTGAGGCACTCTTCTGCACATATATTTATGGCAAGCACATCCGCTTGGAAGATGGTCATATATTTGTCTAGCGATTTGGAAATCTTGCAGTTTGGACCTGAAATGCCCAATACTGCTCCTTTCGCTAGTTTTGAACCATATGTGTACCACAGCGATGCGTTGTCGGCCTGAGGTAGTTTTTTCTCTTCCATGATTGGCGATCATCAATAACCACTGCGAATGGGCCATCTAGGTCCAACATGACCATCATTTGGTCACTTGGTTTTCTGGCATTTTCCAGTTTTATTTCTTCAAAGATGCGCAGGTGACGATCAAATCTCCAGGCCTGAATTTGCCCATTTGGAATAGCCTGGGAGCACTGATAATCGCCTCCCTCTTCACAGTGAGATGAAGAGGAGGCATGTTCAGCATTACCTCTAAGGCTGCGGTAGGGCACGTTGACATTGCCCCTGTTATTCCCAGGCATATCAGCCTTTGCACTTTATTGAGTTTCGTCCGAGCGGTGACCTGCTGGGTTTTTGGCCTCCGTACCAGCGAGGCATAGGTGACCGTGGGCTTTATTATTGTTTGATAGAACCATTTTTGGTTTTATGCCCCATGTCTTGCCAACTAGTTTGCGGCATGTCCAGATTGTCGCTGTGGCTTTAGAGATGGTGTTTTCTAGATGCTTGTTCCAGGTAAGTTACAGTCCATGCTCGGTGGAAAAACTTAACTGTGTTCCGTATAGGATGGGCGCTCTTATTTCTAGCTTCATTCTTTTTGTAAACGGGACAAGAATGGTTTTCCTACGATTTAGGGAGAGTCCCTCCCCTTCATTCCAATTCTTGATGATGTTTAGGGCATTTTGCACGTGGTTTGAAATTATGTCTTCATGTTTGTCCTTTGTTATTACTACTAGGTCGTCTGCGTAGCCTAGAATCCAGCTCTACTCAGAGTGGTAAGGATTTTGTCCACTACTAGTGTCCACAGTAGGGGAGAGAGAGCACCTCTTTAATGATACCCTTTCACTGTGCTGACGATGATGGTTATTGACGCTCCGTTTATTTCTGCTGTTACGAAGTGGTGCTTTAGCATTGTTTCTGTCCATCTTATGATTGGGAGCTCAACTTCCCACTTTTGAAGTGCTCTTCTGATGGACTGATGTGGACAGTAAGTAGCTATATAAAATAATCGTTTAGTAGCTAGATCTGATATTGTTTCACTGCTAGTTTTTCATTATATTTTTAGTAATAATATTATAGACATCTGCCTTGGGCTGAAGGAGCCTTCGCTGGCAACACATCTTTAAATTATTTCCTGAAAAATCTTCGATACCTTGATGATGGTACTTTGTCCAGTGACTTAAACATGTCACTAGTTGATTTTTAGAAATAACATCATCATCAACTTGGTTTTAAGTAATAAAATTTGAAAGAAATCTAAACTCAAGAAGGAGCCAAATAAAAACTCAACACAAACCGCAAGTTTGACCGAAAATCTTGATCTTGGAACTCAAAATTCTTTATTGTTATGACATTTTAAAAAAAAATGTATGCTCTTTGCTTTAGGATATTCTCCCTATATCGATTTTGTGTTCTCCCGACGATGCTGTTCAACTTGAATTTCTTGGTTCTCTTTGAACTTGGATTGCATTGCAACATGCTTAACAGTTTTATTTTCTCTGCAAAAGAAGTTAGGAAAGGATTAGCAGTGCTTTGATCGAGGGATATATTTTCGCCATACACTTTTAAAGCATGCAAACCATGCCTTTTTGAAATTATAAATCCAACTCCTGCTAGCTCTAAATATATAATTTCCATATGTTTTGGTATAAAACTGTATGGATGAGATTTTCTTTGAATACTTTCCTGCAGCTCCATTGAGGGTGGGTGGCGAAAGCCCAACCAAGATGCACCGATGAGCTTTAGAATATCAGGCCATCTTGCAAGATTGACTGCATCAATTCGAACTAAAGACCTCGCAGGACATAAAAAAAAAACTGGGCCTCTGATAGACGTTATGAGGTAAGAGAGGGTGTTGAGTGTTGAGCTGGGTTTATATTGAGTCTACATGTGCCTTTCAGGTTGGGAAAGCTTCTACGAAATTTATCCAGTTGGTGGGTTATATTGATTTATTTCTAATTTTTATAAGACGATTGGAAAAAATTGTCTGGTCCCTTGTTATTAATCTCACACAATACGTGATTGTTGTATTAAGAATGAGACCCTTGCTGCTATTGAATAGCTCTTCTTTAGTAGAATTTCAAGTAGTTTATCTATCCAGACAAGAATTTGTGTCTATAATGCTATTATTCAGCCTCACTTTGACTTTTGTCTTGAATCTTATATATTTTCAATATGAATCAAATGCAAGGACTTCAAAAGCTTCAAAACCGTGGTATGAGAGTAATCCTGAGAGCTAGGCGATTTACTCCAATCTCCGATATGGTTGAAATTTTGATTTGGTTTCCGGTCCAAAAACGAATTTACTTTTTAACTATGGCCTTTATATATAAAATTATTAATCACCTGGCAGTGATTAATAATCAATCAATTTTAATAGAAATGTACATAGGTACGGAACAAGATACACTGATGATATATACATAGCTAGAACTAATCATAAGAGCTCTATGAATTCCTTATTTTTTAGGGGCTTTCAGGATTACAATCATCTGCCACCTGAAGTGAAACTATCGAATTCTCTCTCTACTTTTAAACGTAATCTAAAAATGTATATGTATGTATAGAATTTCATTTGGGTTAGTTAAGTGATTTTTGATTGGTTGTGCGGTTGTGCATAAGCAAAATTTAGACTTTATCAGAATCTATAATAGTACGAATTGTTATTAAACTGAAACTGTCTGCCTACCTATATTCTTTGTTGTGAATTGTTGATGTATTGTATATTAGGTTTTACCTATTTCAATAAAGATATTTCATTTCAAGTTGGTTTGCAGGAGGTTCGTTCAATTATATCCAAAATCTAATGTTATATTGTTAAAGACGTCTGTCTCGAGCTAATGTCAAAACATCCTTTAAATTATTCCCTTAAAAATTTCGATACCTTGATGGCACTTTATCCAGTGACTTAAATATGTCAGAAATTGATAAAAAAAATTAATTCTTTGGGGGTTTATGCCTAAGATAAAATTATTTTAGTTTGGGTTAGTGGAGTTATAGTTTTCTTGCTTACGCTCTACAATAAATTTATACGCCTAATAGAAATTCCTTACCTTTATGTGATTTATAAGTTTTCGAGATCTTAATTTTCACTTTTCTATATTCATTTTTCAGAAATTCGGGGGTGGTAGGTTGAACCATATCGATTTCCTTGGGCTCGGGTTTCTTGCTAAAATCTAATACGTAATTGCATTCACTGTCGGTATCGCTAGTGTCCTCAGGCGGTTGGAATGCATCGTCGTGATATCCATTACTGTGGTATCCTTCGTCCGACCTGACGCTACCTTCTGCAGCTGCAATTTGATGTTCATAATGAGTATCCTTGGAAGAAGGTTCTGTCGCAGCTACCGAAATTATTTCTGGTGACTGTTGAACCTGTTGTCCTGTAAAAAAAATAATTTTAATTATTTAGTGCGTTTTGGGATTTGGAATCGTTTTCAATACACTTCCCGGTGCAAGGAAACAAAATACTTAAAATGGAATATAACAACTAACGTGTACTATCTAAGTGAAAAATAAGATTATAAATATATGTAGGTATATTAAAATATATTTTAACTAACATTCCAAAGTGAAATGTTTAAACATTTAAATAGAGAAGAGGTTTACAAGAGTAGAAATCTTTGGGTAGGAGACACTTTAGTTTTGAACTTAAACTGCCTCTCATACAAGTCCCTTACACGCTGAGGGGGGGGGGGGGGCATTAAAAATTTGCCACATTAGTAGACAGTACTAGTTCTGGACCTTTAAAGTCTGAGAAACTGAGTAGAAGCTTTTTCAACTATCGCATTTGATTGAGACTTAAAAAAACAGTCCGGGAGCCCACTGGTGACTTCGTCACAATAAGTTTTTTTTTACACCGGATTCTGACTGGCAATTCCTCAACCATTCTTATCAACTAATCTTTTCCTTTAGCAGGCTAGGAACTATTTCTGAGGATTTTGAGAGAATACAATATTTTCGCAACAAAAATGCACTCTGCATACTACGTGATGTAAAATTCTCTATTCGATATTGAAACAAAATACTTACTTATCCTTTGAAGCATTTGCTCTCCGGTTAAGGGGTAATTTAATCTCTCCGCAAATTCTTTGCAGTACCATACAAGCAGCTCTTGATTTGGAAGAATAGGTTTAATTGTATAGAAATATATATTCATCTTATATTGGCAGGCTATCAAGTTTTGAGATTCACTGGAATATGCGGGATTCACGTATCTCATCCAGTTCGCTTTCGAAATATCATAGCCATCGATATAGTAGAACAGCTCGTTGTCCTTGTATATCTAAAAATAAAATTTGCAAGTAGTTAATAGGTATATACAAACCTTCCTAACCAAACGCATACAGCAACGTAAAGTGAGCATAAAATAACCTTTTGTGCAAATGCGAATAGACCAGAGAACAACTAAAGGTTAGGAGATTGAGCTAAATATTTTCGATAATCAGGGTTTAAAATTTAGCAATCATTGAAAATCCATTGAACGTGTTAAGTTTTTGAGAAAAGCAATTAAAAATAAATATTTTTATTATTCACTTCCATATTATTCGCTCATAATTTAATGTCTAAGATACGAGATGTATAAACATAAACATAACACCCGGGCCGCTATGAGGGGACATTATAGATTCATAACGCACTTTTAATCGTTTCCACATAAACGACTGCGTATTCAGGGTGTTACAAATTCATGGGGATCTCAGAAACCGTAATAGATACAGAGTTTGTTAAATTGGGGCAAAGTTACGCAATTTAATGCTGAACAAAATGCCTTTGCGAAATCTGGAAAATTCCGAATACTTCCGTAAAAAACGATTTTTTGCAAAATCGTTTTTATGATATCGTGGCTTTATTTCTTATGGCAACTACCTCTAGTGTCAAGTTGAAAGGTAAGTGCGACACATCGTTACTTTTGGTAGGTCAATAGCTAGCCAAAAATGGAAAGAAAAATCCAGGTCCACATTTAAAAAACTAAATTTGAAGATGAAACCAAAAAATCGAAACGTCGGATCTGAAATCTTAGGATGTCACCTTGTAGAGGAGAAAAAAGTGACAATAATGTGACACTTATTTTGATTTATCTCTTAAAATAAAGCCAGGGCATCATAAAAACTATTTGGCAAAAATTCGTTTTATTGCGGATATCTCCGAAAGTATTCGGATTTTTCCAGATTTTAAAGCTGCATTTTGCTGAGAGTTATATAGAGAAACTTTGCCCCAATCTATCCATCTCTCTATCTATTACGATTTCCCCATGCATACACTCGAATTTGTAACACCCTGTGCGTATTGTTTCAAGGTAAAATGAAGACTGCAAATCTTGTGGAAGTTATTACTTTTGAGATACTGGATGAGTACGCCCATCGAGCGACATCTATCCCTTGGACCATGTGCCTTCGGGCTGAATTGTCGCTCTCCAGGCGTAATCATGGTACTAACCAGTGGCGGCTCGTCGCATAAAGCAGCAGAGGCTGGGCCCCACATGTAGAAATTATAATGAAATTTTCAAGTAATGTTTGTATAATTATTATAAATATAAAACGGCTTTTGACTAATTTCCAATCATAAAAGTATAAAAATACAATCAAAAAAATTATCTTTTAAATGCTCAAATCGTTCTCCGACCGCATAGCATAGCTGCAGTCAGCCCAGAAATTTTTGCTTCATACGCGTCATGCATTGCCGGCATAGTACTACGCTCCCCACCCGTTTAGTTGCAAAAGACAGATCCTTAAAAAATTATTTTAATGATTTTGAAGTTGCACTGTTAGTTTTAGGCCTTAGCGATGTTTTTCTTTCACGGATGTACTGATTGATGTGTTACAAAAGAAGTCATTGTATATTAATTATTGTAGGATTTGCCGAATTTACCGTGACTCGGTAAGAAATGGCAACATAATGCATTGTTTGTCTGGAATATGGACGAGCTTCCTTAGAGGAAACTCTTCTACATGCCTGGTGATCTACAGGGTGTTAATTGATGTGATGCATACTATCTATGCGACAAAATAAAAAAAAATGCAAATATATACATGCAGAAATGTATTGGACTTGCCAATGGCATTTCTAATGAGGCTACATGCCTCTATGGACAGAGATATCCAAATCGATACTGGCCGACCAACGGACATCCAGAAGGGTATATAATCGACTACGTGAGAATATAATATTCAATACATCGACTCATTTAGCAGGAGCATATGGAACAGTTAGGACTCCTGAAGTCGAAGAAGCAGTCCTGAATGCAGTTCGAGGAAAATTGCAGCATCACTTACCACATCCAAAGGGTTCAAGCTTTTCTCCTACGTGATTTCCCACTACGTTTACATTTTTTGCCAATGGTTGTGACAAAATGCTAGCCTAAAATCCGTTATTTGGAAACTTGATTTTATTTAGCGATGAAGTAAATTTCACAAGAAATGCCATCAGTAATTTTAATAACGCAAAAGAAATTCCATTCAAGAGCGATTACCAGTCAATATGTGGGCCGACATTATTGCAGATTATTCGATAAGACCATTTTTTCTGCTGGCAAGGCTAAAAATACAATATTATCGCCAATTTCCCGAGGAGGAACTTCCAGGGCTGTTAAATCAGGTAACAAACTAAATGTGATTCATGCACGATGGTACACGAGCGCATTTCACATATAGAGGAGACGGATTTCTTAAATCAAAGTTTTAACAACCATTTGATAGGTCGAGGAGGAGGTCAGATATAGCCCTCCTAGATCCCTAGACCTGAATAACCTGGACTTCTTTTTCTAAGAATATCTGGAAACATTAATTATATCAGATCTCAATCCAAATAGAAGTGATTTTAGAAAAGGAATAGTAGTTTTATACACCATTCGCAATACTCCTGGAATATTTGACAGAGTCCATGAGGCGAAAACTTGATTATTCTATTTTAGCAAGAAGTCGACATTTTCAATAGTTTTGTTTTTTATTCAATGTTAAGAATTTCTTTCGATTGTTAATCGGCTGAAGAAGTTGCAACTTAATTGATATTTTTCTTTTCGACCATTTATCCTTCAAAGCGATAAAAGAAGAGAATTTTTTAATATAATATTTCCAGAATCATGCAGACGTGGGCACGTTTGAAGCTTGTACATGGGAAACCCCGGAACTTATCAGGAATAGAATGAACCTACCAAGATAAAAGCATGGATACTGGATAGCCAAGCTAAGGATTAACCAGAAGACTACGGTTTATTCAAAGGAACGGAATAAAGGAAAGGCCTTATAAAGCCATGTTTGGAACCGAACAGAGAATTGTCAGCAGGTTCTATATTAGGAAAGCAACTTATGAAATTTTGGAAATCATATTGAGTGGGATAAATACCGTTGATACAGTGGCCGAAACATAAGGAAATGGTTTGGGTAGTTTTATGTGCCATATGGGAAAATTATGGAATTCTTTATCAATGTGGTCTTAAAGTACTCACGACTAAACAACGAAATAGAATGCTTACTTGAAAACATTGTTGACGAAAGTAAAGAACGAAACGATTAATTTTGCACTGAACGATAAAATAACACGAGCTTGATGACACGAAATATACGATAATAAAATGGCACGCTTATGAAAAAGCAGCATAGAAAATTGAAATGATATTATATTATTAACCTTGGAGGAAATGAAAAATTAACTGAAGAAAGTAGTCCACAAGTAGAATGGAGTATTATTGCAAGAGAGAGGATCTGCCATATCATTGAAACCGCTTATACAGGTCATAATCCTTTTTTTCATTTATTTAAAATGGATGGGGATAATTTGACGTCAATTACAATGATGTAACTGATTGTAACTAAATTTGGTATTCTTCCTTTGGGAGATCTGAAATTGGCTCCTCTTTTTAAAAGAAAAAGTGGTTTTCAGGATACAAAGAAGAAGTACTGCAATATCACAAGAACAGCCATTTAAATCTACTTATGTCTCTCTCTCTCTGCGAACAGTGTCAAGGGACTACAAGATCAAAAAGGGCAGGATTAGGTGTTAGTTGTTGCACCGGTTTAATCCAATCATAGAAAGTTACAATCTCAAGCAAATTTAGAAGATATGCAGTCTGAGCTCAATAGAGGCTACCACTCTATTCTAAATGATCAACACTATTTAACTAACTGTACAGTTCTGTTTAAGAATAAAACTGCTGAAGAACTTGCCTACAACTTAAATGATATATTTTTCTTTTTGACCATTTATCCTTCAAAGCAACGAAAGAAGCGAATTTTCTAATATAATATTACAGTATGTCACAGCCGTGGCCAGGTTTGAAGCTGGGAATCCCCGGAATTCATAAAGTTAGAGTCAGAATGCACCTATCAAGATAAAGGTATGAATGCTGGATTATCAAGCTAAGCAATAGGCAGAAAATTACGGTTTATTCAATTTATAAATAACAGAATCACTACGCGAGGGCCCTATGAAGCCATGTTTGGAACCAAACAGGGAATTGTAAGCAGGTTCTATATTACAAAAGCATGCTTAGGCAATTTTGGAAATAATATAGAGTGGGATAGGTACCGTTGATGCAATGGCCAAAACACAAGGAAATGGATTAGGTTGTTTTATGTGCCATATGGGAAAATTATGGCATTCATTAGGAATGTGCTCTAAGAGTGCACACAAAATGTGGGACTGAAAGTAAACATGAAATCAGGTAGGCCGATACAATAGATTAGATTCTAAACGGGATCGAAGAAAGGTTGCAAAAAGCTACAAAAATGTTGGCGACTGCTGAACTATGTCAAAATTTCGTAGTTAAAGTTCCGGATATAGGCAGAGGATGCACGACCTCCAGAAATATCTTAACTGTGGTTCTAGATATCGTTGAATTGAAATTTGTAACTAAAGATGGGGTGTTTGAAAGGCTTTAGGCACGAAATTCATTCACTTTCCTGAATCTAAGTTTATTGATCCAGTAAACTTAACAACAGCTCCAGCGCTCATCTTGGACAAAACAACGATTTGTTGTAGGGTCAAAGGGTCATTGTTGTTAGGCCTGGAAGCCCTTGCAGCATTGCGTGACAAAAGCTAGGTTAACCTGGATATTTTCACAGTAGCTGACAGTTAGCCCAATGGAACTTGAGCCTTTAAATAAATGCATTTACTGCGTGGAAAAATGTATTAAATTTAGATAAGGTACTGCAGTTCTAAGTTTGCTATATATTTTCATATTTTATTATTGAAGTAGTGATGCTTTTCACATAGAACCAGAATTTTTTAATAAAGACTTGTAAAGAATAAAACAGCTGAAGAAGTTGCCTACAACTTAATTCGTATATTTTTCTTTTCGACCATTTATCCTTCAAAGCGACAAAGGAGGAGAATTTTCTAATATATTTCAGAATCTTGCAGACGTGGCCAGGCTTGAAGCTTGGAGTCAGAAATAGAATGATCCATCAAGTTAAAAGCATGAATACTGGATAATCAATCTAAGAAGTATCCAAACGATTTCGGATTATTCAGAGCAAAAAAAACAATCAACACTCGAGGGAATAAAAGAAAGAACTAATGAAGCCATGTTTGGAAGCAAACAGAACTGTAAGCAGGTTCTGTATTAGGAAGCAAGCTTATGAAATTTTGGACATTATGTTCAGTGGAATAAGACCTTTGATAAAGAATTGTTGAAGAAAGTGAAGAAAACAATGATTACTTTTCGAGATAACACTAGCTTGATGAAGTGAAATGTTTGAAAGATAAAATGGCACTGTCTATAAAAATCAATATAAAAAATTTGAAAGATATGATATTACTATTGGAGGAAATAAAAAATTAAAATTGAAGAAAACAATCCACACGCATAATGAAGTATTATTACAAAACAGAAGATTTGACTAATATCATAAACGAACAATATTTTTTCTATTTTCATTTATTTAGAGTGGGGTAATTTGACGTAAATTTCAATGACGTTTTCAATAATCAACTAAACGTGTCCTACTTTGGGAGATTTCTGAAATCATCTCTTTTAAAAAGGAAGGATGATTTTCAGACATGGAAGCAGTAGCAAAGGAGAAGTACTGCAATATCACTAGAACAGCTATTCAAATTTTCCGGTCTCTCTCTGCGAACAGTGACAGGGACTACCAGACCAAAGAGGGAAGGAGTTGCTGCACCGGTTTTATCCAATCATGTATTTTAACGATCTCAAGCGGATTAGAGGATATACAGTCTGAGCTCGATAGAGAATACCACTCTATTTTAAATGATCATGACTATGCATATACAGTTCTCAGACTGTTCAAGAATAAAACAGCTCAAGAAGTCGCCTGCAGCTTAGTTCATATATTTTTGCCGACCATTTATCCTTCAAAGCGACGAAGGGAGACAATTTTCTAATATCATATTTTAGAATCTTGCAAACGTAGCCAAGCTTGAATATACAATTTGGGTACTAAATCAATTATAAACAAATAATTTTTAAATTTTAGTTGGCAGTCCTATTCATTCTAAGCATGCATATCTATAGCTTAATTAAGCAGCATTGAGACCTTTAATAACATAGTGAGAAATATGTAAGTTAGAATTTAACTTTTTCTAGGAAAAATCTTTTGACATATGCGGTGCGAGTCTAGCACTGCAGTTTTTCTTCGATTTTGCTACTATTCAAACCAAGAGACTCAATGTCATTTTAAAAAACTTCATTCGGTATCAAAAATGAAGCTATTAATGGTTGTCCTCTATTATTTAACTAATGGATAATTTTGTTTTTTTATACGATTTTTACCAATAATTCTTATTAATTACAAAGAGGAATCTTCCATTGCGATATTATATATGTCTTGCCTGTGCAAACACGAAGCTCATAATTATGACAATTTCGTGCCAATGAAAACATATGGAAGCAAAAAAAATAATGATAATGGAACTATTATGTCAATTTTAAAATACGATCACACTTTAACTACGTTGCTTGCTAAGTCATGCTACATAAAAAGTTCAAACTTGATAACATACAGTACTTCCATCAAGTAAGTTTCATCTCTGTTAATTTGGGATCTACATGAGAACAAAATTGATGACCCATTCATTATTACCTTGGGTTTCTAATTTTCAGGGAAATCAGCACCTCACGATTAAAGGTTTAGACATACTCTCTAACCCAATCATAATTTTGGGGGTACGGAATGCAATGTTTGATGCTTACAGCATTTAATAAAGTGAGGTAGTACATGATAAGCACTAAGCTGCTTGGAATATAAGACTTAAAAACTTCACATTTTTTTTTTTTTGAAAAAGGGGGCTAGTCCCCCTCTTAAAAGGGTATATTGTATGTAAATTTGTCTGAGAAATGTAGCTATTCTTAAATCAGCTGTAGCAAGAGCTACTTATAGAAGTACCATATAACCATGACCCTCAAGAAAAGGACATCAGGACTATTGAAATTATTTTTTAGCGTTTTTGCGACAAGAACTGGACATAAGTCCTCTTTTTAAATCTCGTGTTGCCCTTATTTAATTGAATCCAATTTTGCATCTCTCTTTCTGCCATCATACCATCTTGTTGCGGCCACTGGCCATCATCGTTTCATCACGCATAATACCCTGTAACTTCACAATACAGCCTTGTTCTTCTTTCTATTAAATCTCTTGTCCTTATTTTATCCTTCAACCACTCGATTCACCTCCTATGCCTTGTCGTCTCGCATTCCATGAAGATTTCTGTTACTCTTAGCTTTGATGTCATTCCCTTTGTTTGAACTGGAGAAATACACTGATTAAATACCTGTTTTTAATATATTTGATAGTCTGTCAAATCCAGTCCATCCCAATCTTATCAAATTTATTTTTCGCGTTCTAGTTGGTTTTGGTATTTGTCTAGGATCTCTATATAGCTTTTGTCCTTTAACATATTTCCGGATCTTCTCGGCCCCAAACTTCAGTTCCCCTTATGTTCATCATCAATCCTATTTGATTTGCTATTACTAAATCTATGATCCTGACTCTCAGAACGTCCTCATTAGTCATTACTTACAAAGACAGCAACGTCATCCGCAAATCTCATCTAGTTCGTTTCTATCCCGTTCTCAAGCCTTTCATGTTAATAAAGATTTCTTAAGTGAGGTGCGAATGTATTCCTAGCTATATTTGTATTTCATTTGTATCGATGTGCAATCTAGCTCACTGCATTTTTGTATATACCATTCGGTATTTTCATGTAACGATAGTCGTGATCTTGTTTTGCTCAGTTTTTCTTCAAGTGTCCATTATTCGACCGGATTGAAAGCCCTTGCAAAGTCCACAAAAGTCAAATATATTGAGAAATTGTGTTCAATATTCTTTTCCATCCATATATTGATAGTAAGTAGGTGATCAGTGTTCAAGTGACTGGTAATTATCGAGCTTAGGACTTATTCTGTTAAAGATTACTATGGTAAATAACTTGAAAAACTAGAAGAAAGACATAGGCTGTAGCTTTGTAGATCGATATATGCTTTTTTAAACAGAACACAATCTGTCATGCACCAAATGAAGAACACTAAAGCACTAGAGTATGACGGAATCATAATCGACATTGCAGAAACTAAAAATGATATTCATTATTTACTTTGATAATCGACCCGGTTCGTTTCCCTTCGCACTCGTTAAGGACTTCCGGGACTTCTGGACCTGATGAATTTCTATAACCTGCCTTGCCTTTGCTTTCGAGT
>JAEQML010057345.1:0-29322 GCA_016904865.1 Pissodes strobi
CAATAAATTAAGTGGAGGAAGACTAAAAGACTTTTATTTCGCTTCTAGATCAAAGATTGTTTAAACTTTATTTCTAAATTGCAATGGGCAAATAAGACTTCATATATTGTTAAAGAAGTTATTATTTAATAATATAATACGTAGTGCCTGAATATTGATTTCTATATCTGTATTAATAGGGGAGAAACCTTGCGATGACAAGAGAGTCCGGACACCTCGTGTTATGTATATATTAAGGGGCGCTAATTGCGTGAACAATAACTTTTCGGGGAATATTGTGCAAGATATAGGGACCTAGTCAGTCAGAACACTTTTAGGGTTTAAAATCTATAATCAAAATGTTGTTAGCTATTTCAATAAAACAATATTACAGTATAAGGAGCGTTTTTGTTTTTCCGTTGTAACGGTCCGAAAACTATTCCTACTATTAAAAATGTGTTCACCATTTTTGCTATTTAAATAAATTTTCATTCACCATTCTATCAAGAATTAAGCTTTATTCATTGTCATTGGAATTTGTCTACATATTCGTTAAATCTCATACGTTATAATACTACTTTTCTGATTCATTACGGCAAAATCTAGCGGTTTACAATCTCTTCTCGTTATAACGATTTGATCAACAGAGCCATGTCGACAATATCCTTTTACTTTAGTGTCCTTGGGACAGGGTGAACGTGGTCACACATGTGCTTGCCTTAAATAAAAATGCAAATATTTAGTGTTGTGGATTTCACTATTTGAATTATTTTTCGTTCACCATTCTGTCAAGAATTAGATTCTGTCATTGCCAAAGGGATTTGTTTAAATATCGGTTAAATTTTGAAATAAAGGCTCACATAAGAATCATGCTCGCTAAAATACTACTTCTTTAATAATTAAATATTCCCTTCTAAAGTACCCACGTGAAAATTTCAATTTTTCGAAGAATATTTTTGAATTTTTTTTTTCGTTTTTATTACGAAAACGGTTAGAGGGATCCACTTACATGTTACCAACTTCCAAATAAAATTTTTAAAATCATATACAGGGTTGCATTTTTTAAAATATATTTCGTTACGAGGTTGTTATGATGGCGCCATAGTAGTATAGTATGTGTAGTGTGTGGAAATGTGTTCCACACCACAATGGAGGCAAAAATCATCGAAATTGCATGTCTAAAGGAGCTAATCAAGCAGGTTGAAGCCAAAAATCAACTACTGCAAGAAAATAACGTATGTCCCGAAAGTTTTGGCACAAAATATTTAACCAAATATTTTTGTAATACGTAACTTTATTTAAACTTTTATTATTTGCTATAATTAATGGCTTAGTAACTAACAAAATTATTAACTTAAATTAAATGAAAGGGCCCGTGCTGCTCAATTAGGCGCAATTTTCTGCGAACATCACGCATTAGGTTCTGGACAACTTGAACATCTATTTCGCCTATCTTTCCAAAAATTCTACGCCGTAGTTGTTCCTCATTTTCGGCTTGCCACCCTCCATCATACACTTTGCGGGATAACAATGCCCAAAAATCTTCAATTGGGCGGGCCTGAGGTAAATTAGGGGAGCTATCTTGTCTTGGTACGAAAGGAATGTTATTTTGATGAAGGTAATTTTGAGTTGCTCTTGCATAATGGCGGCTTGCTAAGTCGGGCCAAAAGATAATATCATCTCCATCGTGATGTTGGTGTACAAAATCAACTAATTTATTGAGGCAGTTGTTAATATACCTTTCCGCATCTATAGCTTCCCCCCTAACTCGACCCACATAAGGTCTGGATATCCCTCTAATCGAAATCGCACACCACACCAAAACTTTATCAGCAAATTTTGCTTTTTCCTTATATTTAATATTGTTTGGACACTCTTCTATATTATCCGTATAAAAACCATCATTTCCTTTGATTTCCGAGTTGGCAAGTGTAAAGTATTTTTCATCGTCCAGAATAATGACTTTCTCATTTGAAAAATGTATCCGCCTAAGTTGACGACAGCATCTTGGTATCCGTGCTAATTGATCTACGGTATATTTAGGACACTTTCGTCTTTTTCGATATTTTTGATCGTTTCTTGCCAATTCCCGCGATACTGTACTCTTTGAAGAACGGGATTGACGCGCTAATTTTCTTGTAGAAACCCCGACTCTGTCTTTTGCTCTTCTTACCAACCTGTCCGCTCTTTCTCGCGTAAAACTTCTTGGTCTTCCACTTTTTGGAAGGTTTAAACAGGGAATTCCTTCTTCACATTCGGCTATAGTACGGTAAATACTTCTGCGTGAAATATTTTGGTTTTGAAAAATGCGAACTATTTCAGCCTTAGGGATTCGTCCAACCAAATTATAAATACTTTTTAGTAATTCTAATTTATAAGACATTTTAATGCAACTGATTTAAAAAAAGGACATGTCGAACTAATGTCAAGGAAATAAACAATTTTTTGTTTCCAAAGCCATCTCGATATATTATTATCACAACCTATTTTTAGGCCCCTAAATTTTGTGCCAAAACTTTCTGGACATACGTTACCCTCCTCTGGAAAGAAAAGTATGATTCCGTAAACAAGAAGAAAAAAAAAAACCTAAAACCAGAACAGCAAAATAAAGGTAAACAAAAGTCCGTCGATTCTCCATCGTCCCCTCGGACTAATGATGAGACGATAAAAATAAGAATAAAAGTAACGGAAGAAAAAATACCTGCTCCAGAACAACACCATTGATTGAAAATGCCAACACAAGAGCTTCTAAATCTAACAGACCCGCACCTATCAAGGGTACAAATGAAGACTCAGCCAAGCTAAAAACAACACCAAAGATGGCTTTCCTCTTCCTTTCGGGACTGGCTCCGGAAGTAAGTGAAAGTCATATTTTAATAATAATAGTAGAGTTTTAGCAACGTGTTCCTTAAAATTTGACATTTAAAATTTTTAGCTTGTAATTAATTTTAATTAGTTTTACCAGGTTGTAGGGTTTTAAATTTTAATTTAGTTATAATATTAATTGGGTTAGTTTGGGTTAGTTTGGGTTAGTCACTTGGTGACCTTTTTTAAAAATACTTTGTCTAGTTCATAGAATCATTGGTAGTGTCCAAGGTCAAGTTGTGATCCGGTAATATTTCAACTAGAGCTGGGCTTTAGGGCTGGGCTATTGTCAGGATGTCCGGAAAATGTTATAAATGCGATCTTGCCTGAATTTTCAAGGAAGATAAATCCAAATTGTTTGGATATCCTTGTGATTTTTGTTCAAGAGTTATATGCCAAACATGTCTTGGGAGCATGGCATAGGAAATAAGAGTTATACCAAGCTCATCGAGAAAATTAGTTCATCTGTGCCCTGAGTGTCTACTGGATCTCAAAAATCTGCCAAAAACCCTCAAGAAGCTGGAATGTGATGCAGAAAAATATCTCTCTTTAGAAAGAGAACTACAAGTCATCAAAAATGTGCCAAACAGCGGTGGGCCGGGTGACACCAATGATGGCAATATAATTCCTGCTGTGCATTTGCAGGATTTTGACTCTTCGGAGCTGTCACGTAAACTTGATTCTCTAAGTGATTCAATTGCAAATAAACTTGATTCGGTAGTAACTGACATCAGAAGCACCGATGTTGAGCTAGTGAAGATGTTAACTCAGCAACCTCTCCCTCCATAACCTACTCAAAAAACACATCACTTTAACATGGGTGAGGTGGGTCGAGCTGTAAATAATGGTCTTGCTGAATGTTCTCTGTCAAAATCACCTACAGTTAAGACACCAAGTCAAACCAACAAAAATATCATAAAGAAGGGAAATGAACCCAAAATGAAGCAGAATGTAGTAAGGGGTTCTGGAAATGCAGCATCCACCATCTCTGCTGCAAAAGAATATAAAATGCTATACATAGGAAATCTTGATCCTGAATGTACCGGTAATTGAAGGAACATCTCAGTAGTGTGAGTGTACCATGCATTGGTGTAGAAAAGCTTAGTGTACTGGTTGAACCTAATATTGTGCCCAAAATCATGGTTAAGGAAATATGGCCCCAGGGAATCATTATTAAGCCTTTTTTTAACCAAAAGACCAACCAGATTTGGGAGCAGAAATTTTTGGAACAAGGACCGAAAAAAACAGCTCAGCTAGGTAATCATCGGCGGCAAATATCAGCAGCATGCTCCCCACTATCATTTTATTATCAGAACTGTAGGGGGCCTAAGGACGAAATTAACGGTTTTATCCATCTCTGTGTCAGTTGATAACATTGATATTATTATGTTTACAGATACTTTTTTAACAAGTGATATATATAATGGCGAACTTGGCCTTGCAGGATATGATATCTATACATGTGATAGATCTCATGCTACGAGTACTGCTACAAGAGGTGGTGGAGTTTTAGCTGCTGTTAGAAACAACATTCCATCTAGGCAAATCATAAGTACTGTAAACAGTGTTGAATGTTTGTTTGTATTGATTGATACTGGCAAACTTAAGAAATTGTTGCTATGCATTATATAAATCCCACCCTCTTCAAATATACACATGTATGAGACATTCTGCTCCGCTTTATGTTTGATCTGGGATGGACTGCCAAAGAGTTGTGAGATAATTGTTTGCGGCGTTTTTAATTTACCTAATGTCACTTGGTTTACTGATTCACTCGGCTCACTGCCGGATGGTAGAATCACGTCACAAGTATTGGAGGTATCAGACTGTATGGCCTTTTATAACCTAAAACAAAGGAACTTTGTTCCAAATTGTAAAGAAGGGTTCTTGGACTTAATATTTTCTTCTTTTGATACAGATGTTGTAATTTCCGATGGGCCACTCCTGCCGTGTGATTCTTATCATCCGGCATTGACTTTTCAGTATGAATATGAATATGGTTGGGAGTGTGAAATATGATTACTACTATTACAATTTTAAGGCCGCTGATTATATGTGTATCAATTTGTATCTAAGCAGCATTAATTGGGGTAGTGTTTTGGATTCATCAGATATCGTGATGAGCATCAAGTTATTTTAAGATATAATGTATTATGCAATAGACTGTAATGTACCGAAAATTAGATGTAAGACACCAATGTTTCCTAAATGGCACAACCAAGGACTGAAAGAATTGATTATGAATAAGAAGAAGGCTCACAAAACATACAAACAGTACAGCACTTTGGAAAATTATAGAAAGTTTTCTGAGCTAAGGGCTGAGTGCACACTCTACTCTAAAATTTCGTACATGGAATACATCTCTAATATTAAGATCAACATTAACAATAAAAAAGATTTCTGGAAGTATGTAAATTCAAAAAAAGGAGGGTATGACTTACCAAAAAATATGCACTTAAATAATGAATTAAACGCAAGTTCACCAGAAGAAATTGCTGAGCTATTTTGTGACCATTTTACTAAGGTCTATGTTAGGGATAATGCGAATGATTGTCCTAAAGATTATGTTGAATGCAATGTTGGTGATAAATGCTGTAATGTTGATATAAGTGTTCTTGATGTTTTTAATTCCATCAATGATTTAAATAATAATGTGGGTGCTGGTCCAGATGGAATTCCTGTTAACTTTTAAAGAAATACTAAATGTGTTCTCTCTGAAGTCTTGCAAAAACTGTTTATCAAGTCTTTCAGTTTGGGTATTTTCCCAAAAGTTTGGAAACAGAGCTACATTACACCAATATTTAAAAATGGCGACCGGTCCAATGTAGCTAATTATAGAGCAATTTCTGGAATCTCTATTATACCAAAAATTATGGAATCTCTAATTATCAGAGCCTTGACAACTCAGTTTGGTCATACATTTATACAGCAACAACATGGGTTTGTTTCTCTAAAATCTACTGTTTCAAATTTGTTGGAGTTTCAATGTTTTGTGGTGGATGCCCTGGAGAGTCATGATCAGGTGGATGCGATCTATACTGACTTCTCCAAGGCATTCGACCAAGTGAACCACAATATTTTGATTGCTAAGCTGGGAGCTGTGGGTTTGGGTGGTTCACTGCTCTCCTGGCTGGGCAGCTATTTTAGTGGACGTAAACAAGTGGTAAAATTAAAAAACATTTTGTCAAGTAAAATTATTGTTGACTCTGGCGTTCCAGAAGGAGGCCATTTGTCTCCATTTCTATTTATTTTTTATATTAATGACTTGATAAATGTCTTAAAGTGTTGCTTTTTGCTCTATGCTGATGATTTAAAAATTTTCATACCTATTATTTTTGAGGATGCCTGTGTAAAACCTCAAAATGATCTCACCTGCTTTACTGAATGGTGTAAATCCAATAAACTAAATCTTAATGTCAATATATGTAAATCAATAACCTTCCATCGTAGGAAAAATCCGATTTTCTTTCAATATAAAATTAATGACATGGATTTGGAAAGTGCTCATAATGTACGGACGAATTATGGATGTAATACACCTATTGACAGGTGGTCGGGATAAACAAGTGCTTTTATTATTGTTTAATACCATAAAGACGGGTGTGGTATCTTAATTAACCACTTTTAATGGACAGTGTAATATAGGGTGGTGAGATAAATTGAAACATGTATTCGGTTTGATATAATTTAATAATGCAGGTGTAAATTGCATTTAAACATGATAGATATAAATAAACAGTGTTTTCTATGTTAAATCGAAATTATATATGTACAATTCTTAGACTAAAACTTTCAATCATCCATCATTCGTTCATTAAAGTATAAAACTAATATTACAAAAAGTTTCTTAATTATTACCTAAAGTCTTGATTATGTAATTGATAACTGAAATATGTTTGTCCATTCTGACTTTCAATGAACTGAACTTTTATGCTTTCAATCTAGCACCTTTCTTTCGTACAGAATACCTTAATCTCCAATGCTTTACTTCACTCTAATCAGCTAGGGATTCCACTTTGAATCCTTGAATTAACTTGTACAGTACAGGGACCACTTGAGCTAGCAATCCGGTGCCGCCATTTTATGGATTCTCTTCAACAAAAGGGGGAAAGAGACTCTACGTCGTTTCTTGCTTTGAAAACTTGGGATAATAGCCCAAAAGGAGGTCTTTGTCCAACCTTGAACAAAGATAATTGAGGTGCACTAAATATTCGCTAATATTTGTGCATACAAGAGAAATTGCCCAAAAAGGAATTTGACCTTTTGGCGCGAAGAGGCACTTGCTCGAGCGCGGTGACAAGACCGATCAAGCAACGTGGAGTGTTTGCAGAGCACTGACACTGACTAGTGACTACTGACTTTCTTTCTTCCAGCGGGTCGCCTACTGGCGCCACGATCAAATAAAAAGTGGGGATTGGCACTTTGCCGAATTCGTTTGAGATTAAAAGGGTAGAAACGGTTTTCTTTCTTTATTTGACAGACTGATTGTTCACAATGCTGACGGACACAAAAATACATTGAATTGAAAACGATTAAGAACGATTTCCTTTCCGAGTGAAAGTTGGCTCTATTGTAATCTATTATATTGACAGCACTGCGGTACAGGTTCGAATTAAGGGATCGTCCGTCTAGGGTTGGACTAAGGGGTTTTAAAGAACTTGACATTTGCTGATTTAAATGTACAAATTGGGTTGTACCGGGGGTGAAATAAATCTATTTTGAGTTTAATTATGGCTCATTCATTCTACTTACATACAGGGTGTTCTCACCAAACTATACGGTGAAAAACGATAGTTCCTACACGTGTTGGGGTGTTTCCCCAACAACAGGATCTGCAGGTGGCCAATGAGCTGCCCGATTCAATGGATATTTTTAGTATGTTCTTTGCTCAGTTTAAATCAGCAATTAGAATGGTTCATTTCTGATATAGGATGTGCATTGCTGAATAATGTTATGTTGTTGTGCTGTTTTATGATTTAATTTTGGTGCTTGACCATATAGAGATATTGTTTCTTTTTCTCTTTGTTTTAATATGACCTGTTATGTTTAATTCCCATTATATTGTACTAGCTTTTTATTTTTAAGGATTTTTTGTACATGCATTGTATGTAAAAAATGGTGCTCTGAGGACGACAATGTTACAAACCCGAGGGCCTCTGGCCAGAGGGTTTATAAGTCGCCCAAGGGTATACACATCTATTAATACCCGTGGTGCATACAAACTTTTATATCATACTAGTTCATTATTGCATTCACAATATGTAAATATTTTTAAAAAATACGAATTCAATTCAATTATTTGAGTCCATAAAGTGTACTTTATCCCCGCACGGGCCATAAAGTGGACTTTATGCCCGCACGGGCATAAAGTAACACATTATGTAAATGGTATCTAAGGTATAAAAACACAATAATGTACTAGTATGACATAAAGTAAGTGAGGATGAATCTTTCATTGGTGGCAAGGTTGTTGACATATTGTGCGTCACATAGCACTGGTTGGGGGTTGGGGGAAGAGGAAGTAAAAGTTCTTTATGTTCAAAAATATAAAGTGGCAGCTTATTCGGCCAGACGGCAGTGCGCTGGTGGAGGAGCCATAATTTTGGTTAGGGACTGTTTGGAAATATCTTTTGATACTGTAAATTCATCTCGTAATGTTGATAAATGTATTGAAGATTGTTCTGTTTATTTGTCTCATTTTAAAGTATACGTTCTAGCATTTTACCGTTCACCCTCGGGGCACTTTGACACCTTCGTGGGGACAGTTGAGGAGATTCTAGCCGAATTTAAATCCGATGTAAATCTAATGGTCGCAGGTGACATGGACTATCTTGGCGGAAGCACATCACCACCAACTTCTTTATGTTTCTCTGAGGTAACCTTTAAGGAAGTCAGGGATAACCTAAAAAATAAGCAGAGCCGGGACATTTATGGCCTAAATGTAAAATTAATCAAAACAATCAAAAACTGTAGGATTATCATTCCCTTGACTCACCTAATAAATTTTTGTTTTCGACAGAACATTTTTCCAGAAGTTCTCAAAATGGCTATTGTGGTACCAATTTTCAAGAACGGCGACCCCTCATTGCCTAAAAATTATAGGCCTATACTCTCTAAAATTCTAGAGAAGTGCATGGCCATTAAAAGTATAAACTTCTTTGAAACAAATGGTCTATTCTCCCAATGCCCATTCGGCTTCAGAGAAAATAAGAGCACTGTCCTAGGTATTATAAATCTTGTTTCGGTTTCATAACATGCAGTATAACTCAGTTCTGCTATGTGATCTCAGCAAGGCCTTTGACTGTGTCAACCATAGTATCCTTCTTCAAAAACCCAGCTATTATAACTTTAGTCCGAATGGGATCAAACTTGTTGAGTCTTACCTTCAGTGCAGGTGTCAAGTGGTAGGGGTTGCTGGTGTGGCGTCAGCGGAGAGTGTATTTAATATTGGAGTACCACAAGGCTCGGTCCTGAGCCCCATTCTCTTTTTTTAATATATATAAATGATCTTCCTAAAGGGGAGACTCTCGCAAAAATCACACTCTTTGCTGATGACACAACGGTTTCTCATACTGCAGATACTTATGAGGATTCATTGAGAGGGTCGATGGCGGCACAGGAGGGAGCTGAGAACTGGTTTTGCTCAAACAGGCTGCTTCTGAATGCCGACAAGACAAGCCGGGTAATTCTCTATGAGAGACTTATCAGGTATAGAGAATGCCTCAGAGGTACGCTTTCTGGGAGTGGTTTTAGATCCAAAGCTGCAGTGGGTTAAATATATTTGAAAATGTTGGTATTTTCTCGTAATAAAAAACTTCAATATACCTACTTTAAAGGATAAGTGGACTGTATTTCGAATTAAAAATAAAAAAAATTTACGAGCGGCATTTACAACTTTCTTGGCTCGCGACGGACTATCCGCTCATATTACCAGCGTTGCCAACTGCATTCAATTCATAAATTAACCACGGAGTGCCGCCACCTACTGGAGCCTTCGCTATTATTTGAATTTGAATATTTAAATAAAGTTAAATGAGATTACCATTACAAATATTATAAAACATAAATGCTCAATTTCATTAACCCAAACAATATTAATGCTCTTGCGAGTAAACTCAGCAGGGGGGCTTTATGTGCTCCGAAACCTATATAAGTGTGTCTCAGCTGATATATTACGAACTGCATATTTTGCTGTTTGCTGTTTTTATACCCATATCTCATATGCGATTCTTGCATGGGGACACTCGGCCGAGGTGCACAGGGTGTTTAGTCTGCAAAGAAGGGCAGTGAGAGTGATGTCTGGTTTGGGTTATAGAGATGACTGCAGGAATGTGTATGTGGGTCTTGGTCTGCTGACTGTGCCTTGTTCATACGTGTTGGAGTGTGTCGTATGTTAAGCAGTATGAGAGTCAGTTTCGAGCTCATGAAGATGTCCATGACCACGACACTCGTTCAAGACACAATTTGGTCCCCGCATATTGGTGTCTAAGGAGGTGTCAGGATAATCCAGGCTACAGGGCTATAAAATTTTATAATGTTTTACCAGATTATGTTAGAGCACTACCAGCGAAACGTTTTAAGCAGAGAGTTAAACGTTACCTAATAAACAGGGCTTTTTATTCCTTTGATGAATATCTTAATTCATTTATTAGTAGGCTGTGAGTGATCCATCCTGAACAGTGGTGTTTTAATTTTTAAATGTTGTTTATTGCCTTTTAACTTTTAATCCTTTGTCATGTA
The DNA here is from genome assembly GCA_016904865.1 of Pissodes strobi. Lineage (NCBI taxonomy): Eukaryota > Metazoa > Arthropoda > Insecta > Coleoptera > Curculionidae > Pissodes > Pissodes strobi. The sequence goes on from JAEQML010057345.1 coordinate 10,585, forward strand.
AACATGTGTTTTGATTATCTTATTGATTTATTACTTTATTATTTATTAATTTATTAATATGTATTCTTGCAATTTTTTTTTTTAATTTTTTGTAACTCTTGCTGACGTATCTAAGCCTGTACATTGACATGAATAAAGTATTTAGTATTGAGTTACAGAAAAATCGTACGATCTTTTTGATGGAAAAATCGAACTGCCCGCACCCAAATATCCACGTAAAAATGTCAATTTTTTGAAAGATATTTTTGATTTTTTTTTTGTTTTTATAATGCCAACGGTTAGAGGAATCCATTTACATTTAACCAACATAGAAATACCATTTTTTAAATAAATACAAGGTGTTAAAAAAATTTAATTTCCAAATTTTACGAAATATTTCCCCACAGAAAAATCGTACAATTTTTTAGATAGAAAAATCGAACTCAGCGCACTCGAACACTACTTTCTAAAATACTCAAAATGAAACAGATTTACAGAACGATATCTAGCAATGTCAAAATATCACAAATTTACAAATTTTTCGGCAATATCTTCCTTATTATCCATCCAAACGAAATTGTTTTTCTTACCTTTTCGATACTACTATAAACTTCATTATTCCAAAGCGCATCTACAAACGAGCCATTTTTTTTAACTCGTAGTACCAAATTTTTTTTTTTAATTTTTTCTATATTTTCTCCATGCTCCTAATAATTACGGTAAAATTCAGCGATTTACAGTTTCATTGTAGCGCTTTGGTTGGGCAAAGCGCCGTTTCGCCAATGTACTTTTACTTTAGTGTCCTCCGAACAGGGAGAAGGTGGTCACAAGCCTTAAATAAAAGTGTAAATATTTTGTGTCAAGTGGATTTCAGAGGCTTGAACATCAATCTTGTGTTGAGAATATGCTTGTCAACAATGTTAGCTTAGACCATTTTTGCTGTTTAAATTATTTTTCACTCACCATTTTGTCCAGAATTAGGTTTTGCTCATTGGCAATGGGATTTGTTTAAATATTGGTTAAATTTCAAAATAAAGGCTCACACGTTATCATACTATTTCTTAAATTAATTACGGTAAAATCCAGCGATATACAGTCTCATCTGGTTGTAGCGATTTGATCAACCGAGCCGATTTAACAATATCCTTTTACTTTAGTGTCCTTCGGAGAGAGCGAAAGTGGTCACACATGTGGATTTCAGGAGCTTGAACTCCAATCTTGTTACGAAATCATGCTGTGTCTGTCGGGTATGTAGATGTAGAAGTATCCTTCTTCTAGTCGCCTGGAGGGCTGTTGATCAGCCTAGCAGATCGAAGCGTGCAGTTCAGATATGCAAATTTTTTATTAAATTTTAATTGTTTGTTAATTTATACCGCCGTTATAGCCAGTATCTGAAGCTATACTTATGCAAGTATAATTTTCTGTTAAAACTATACATTTTTTGGCCTTTTTTAATTTTCAAGTTTTTTATGTATCATCACAATTGACTAAATTATGAACGCTTTAAATTGTACTATTTTCAATTTCTCGGTTGTATTGATCTATCAGGACCTCGATTAATATTACGCCCAAGCGACTCGAATAGTCTAAATGGAACATGATCATGTTTTGGTAATTTAGGGACTGTTTATTTATCGTTTATTTTCATTCTCTTGATTTATTTTCTCACAGTTATTGATTTGTGTACCGTACTTGATTAAAGTTGCTTTCTTATTCGATACAATACGTCCAGTTTTAATGTTTAATAAAAAAAAATTATATGAAAAGGGTTGGTCCATCATTTACAAGGTCAAAGTTAAAAGTGATTGGCACATGCGACAAGCATTGTAACAATTGTCACGCTTTTCGATTTATGGTGAATATCTCTCGATATAATAATATAGGCATCTCATTATTAGTATGTATCGGAGGGAATAATAGGCACGTCACGGTTAGAATGGAATAATATGGGAATAATGGGAAGCCCGACGCAGCCTACATCGATTGATTGGCATTGTCTGCGTGCAAAGGGGAAGGTTAATTTTCAGACGCATCATCTCTCGTTACCGGGGCGAGCTGACAAGGCCACTACGGATGGAGGTTGGAGTCAGTGAGCACTTTTTTTAAATGTTGAAAATATTTTATTGTTAAATGAAATGGATGTAAAATAGAACACCAGAGGTCTCCCCTCTAATTTCAACTTGCTGTGATAAAATGAAGTTACTTATATTTCAACCTTCGTCCACATGTGCCTAAATTTTCGCAATTTTTAGATTTTGCTGTTCTTTCCATGTAAAAAAGAGAGCATTTTGTATTTGTTGTATTTTAGGTTCTTTAGCCTGCAATTTCCCATCGATGGGGGCCAAAAAGTTTAAATTCCATGAACATTACTTATGCATTCAATGGATTTAAGAATTTTTATTCACATATTCTGAAAACAATGGAAATTACTCGTGTTGTTGGAAAGTCGTTGTCATTTATGAATTCAGTTGGGAAATCGAAATCGAAAGAGTACAAAAGTGACATCATGTGCACAATATATTCAAAGATCCTGAATATTGACAGATTATTACAAATTGATTATTCATTAAAAGTCAAATAAACTGGAATAATCACCCTTTCAAACTCCCCAAAAAGTGATAAAATAGTCCTTTGTTTTGCAGATATATGACATTACACCTGACGAATTTTTTGGTCATCCTGTACAAATAACAACAAAATACCCCTACTGCATATATGTATCTGCAGCAACAAAGTTATTATGTGAAATTGCCACATTATTGAGCCACTCTATATATGAAGCATTAGGTTTTTATACGATCTATACATTTTTGTTTAATCATCCGCCGTGTTTGATCGACTTTCTTAAGGTCCTGCCTGCAAAGCTCGACTAGGCCTTTTAGTCGTGTGCATCCCCTATATTTCGGTACTGAATCGCCGTGACCGCGACACGACCAAATATTAAGGGACACTTGCCCCAAAGGGCGCAATTTGCACCCTTAACATGTGTCAACAGCACTCGGCGTTTGCTTTATTAGTTTTTCGTTATTCGACGCCGAATTAATATTCAATAAAAAGCGCCCAAAATGCTTTGTTGCGAGTATACAGGGCGTTGAAATGTTAGAAAGAAAAAAAACAGTATTTTTTCCTATTTTTCTAAATAGTTTTTTAAGTTATAATCTTCTTCTTCTTCTTCTTCTTCAGGTGCCGTCTTCGTTGCGAAGGTTGGCAATCATCAATGCTATGCATATTCTTGAAACAGCAGATCTAAACAACTGATTTGTTGTGCATTCGTACCAGTCACGCAGATTCTTCAACCGCGTGTGGCGTCTTCTTCAGACACTTTTTCTTCCTTGAATCTTTCCCTGTATATATTAGTAAAATATTAGACGTTCTTTCAGCCGAACCAGCCTATATAAATTAAGTTCCAATCAAGAAAATGGCTCCTAAACGTTCTAAAGTTTGTAACTCGGGCTTCTCAAATACTGACGTTGTTGGTGAGGAAGTGACAGCTAAAAATCAAATCGAAGCTTTATTTCGTAAACGATCTTACCTAAAGTCAAAGTTGTCTCGACTCTCAGACTATTTTCATCAGAGTCAAATTTGCTTTCTGATTTTACAGATATACAATTTGAGTGACAAGGTCTCGACCCTGATAGGTTCACTGAAAGTGAGTTGGAGGATTTCGAAACAAATTATTTTGGGGTAATTTCAGCCATCAAACAATATCTATCAAATTACTCTAAACCCATGGCAACGCATGCTCCGACTGTTGTGGGGCTCCAACATTCTATGTCCAATGTTCATACTGTTAAAAGACCCAGCGCTCAGCTACCTATTATAGAATTACCTAAATTTTCAGGACACTTTGAAAAATGGTTAGAATTTAGAGATCTATATGTTACCTTAGTACATAAAAATCAATATCTTGAACCCATCGAAAAGTTTCAGTACCTAAAGGCATCATTAGAGGGACCAGCTTCACAATGTATACAAGCAATTACTGTTTGTTCTGAGAATTATCAGTTAGCGTGGGATATTCTATGTCAGAGGTTTGAAAACAAACGGTTAATAGTTCACAACCACATAAAGTCACTGTTTAATATATCCGAGGTTAAAGCTCAATCTTTTTATACATTTCGGAACATTGTAGATATTATTTCAAAAAAGATTCGATCTTTGGAAAACCTGGGCATCACCACGACGGACTGGGATCCTTTGATCATTTATTTGGTTACGAGTAAACTTGATGTGGAGACAATTAAGGAATGGAAGCAACAAGTTTTTGATGATGAGCTTCCTTCTCTGTGTGAATTCAAATCATTTCTTTCTTCTCGGGCTGAGATAAGAGATGATAAGGTATCGATGCATAAGAAGAACGGTAAAAATGAAAATAAGAAGGTTTTATTTAATGAAAATGGAAAAAGTTTTCTTGCTACTATTGCAAACAGGAACATGCAATTTACAATTGCTCTAAGTTTTTGGCACTCTCTATTCCTGAACGGCAAGAAGCAGTTGAATCTAAAAAGTTATGTCAAAACTGCTTGCACAGTGGTCACAGATTGCAGAAATGTCGGTCAAGTAAGTGTAAGCACTGTAAGCAACACCACAACTCATTGTTGCATCCTCCTGATTATAATGAAAGAAAGGATTCGAAAGTTTCATTACACAATCAAGGTGTGCAAAGTCAAGTCTTGCTTGCGACTGCATTAGTTGAAGTTTCCAGTTCCAAGGGTGAAAAATATCTGTGTAGGGCTCTACTGGATAGTGCTTCTATGTCTAATTTTATGTCTCAGGAGTGCGTGGATAAGTTAAACATTCATCAAAGTAAGATTTCTTATTCTGTCAGTGGTATAGGTCAACTTAATTCAGTCATTAAAAGTTCCTGTAACATTTCCATCAAATCGTGTCATTCCAACTATCAAACAAACTTTAACTGCTTAGTTATACCTCAAATTACAAGTCAATTACCTAATTTTTACTTTGATCCAGTAACATTGAATATACCCGCTCATTGCACTCTTGCAGACCCTCAGTTTTTTGAGCCTGGACCTGTTGATATTCTCATTGGGGCAGGAGTTTTTTGGGAACTTGTGTGCTACGAGAGAGTTTCCTTGGGCCCTGGCAAACCCATCGTCCAGAAGAGTAAGCTAGGCTGGTTTGTTTCGGGACTATTTGAGATGCCAAAATCAAATAGGACTTTTTGTAATTTTTCAAAAACTTTAGACATTCAAGCACAATTGGCAAAGTTCTGGGAGCTTGAAGAAGTGTCATCAAAGCCAATTCTTTCCGAGGAGGAGGTTCAGGCTGGGAAACACTTTTCTGAGACAGTACGGCATGACTCAAATGGGCGATTCATAGTTTCAGTTCCATTAAAGTAACCCCCAGAAGTTTTGGGTGGTTCGTATAATCAAGCATACAATCAGTTTATGTCATTAGAGCGCAAACTTTCAAAAAATGGAAAATTAAGAGATATGTATGTGGAATTCATGACAGAATATCAGAATCTGAAACATATGTCATCTTTTTCTCCTGTAAGTGATCTAGTCACTTATTTTTCTCCACACCATGGTGTCCTAAAGGAGGACAGTTTAACTACTAAGTTAAGAGTTGTATTTAATAGTTTGGCTGCTTCTAGTTCTGGCCTCTCTTACAATTCTATTCAAATGGTGGGTCCAGTGATCCAAGACGACTTATTTTCTATTGTTTTGAGATTTAGACAACACCAGGTCGTCTTTTTGGCAGATGTTTGTAAAATGTATCGTCATATACAAGTTAGTCCAGAGTTTCGCCCTCTGCAACTGATTGTATGGCGTGCTGATCCAAAGGATGGACTTCAAACATTTTCTTTAAACACTGTGACATATAGTACAGCAAGTGCTCCATTTTTAGCAACGCGCTGCTTAAAGCAGTTAGCTCTTGAACAAGAATCATTAAATCCAGTTGCATCTCAAATAATCAGTAGAGATTTCTATGTGGATGATCTTCTTTCGGGGGCTGATTCTTTAAGAGAAGCAGTGCGTTTATGCCAAGATGTTTCAGATATTCTAAAGTCGGGCTGTTTCGCGTTAAGAAATGGAAGTCTAATTGTCAAGAACTTTTGAATAACATTCAAGCGTCGGATTCAGATCAAGAGTACTTTTTTGGATCTTCAGATACTAGTAAGATTTTAGGAATGCAGTGGTCATGTGAATCAGATACCATTCAGTTTCATATCAGTCTGACACCCCCTCCAAAACATGTTACGAAGCGTGTAATTCTATCTGAAGTCGCCAAAATCTATGATCCTCTTGGACTTATAAGTCCTGTAGTGGTAAAAGCAAAAATGTTGCTTCAGATGCTATGATCACAACAACTTTTATGGGATGAACAAGTCTCAGGAGACTTAGCACAAAAATGGACGAATTTTAGGTTAAACCTAACTAAGCTTAATTCTCTACAAATATCAAGGAAAGTTATCTGTGCAAACGCGCAATCAGTTCAACTTCACAGATTTTCGGATGCTTCGACTAGCGCATATGGTGCTTGTATTTACATTAGTTCTGTGAATTCAGGGAATGTAGTTCAAGTGCAACTCCTTACTTCCAAAATCCGCGTTGCGCCGCTTAAAACTGTAAGCATTCCTCGCTTGGAATTGTGTGGCGCTGTGCTGCTACCTCAATTGTATGACAAGGTGAAGGCCTCTATCACTATCAAATTGGACAAGGTGGTTTTTTGGTGCGATTCTTCAGTAGTCCTGTCTTGGTTGCAATGTCCTCCAAATAATCTACAAGTTTTTGTAGGAAATCGCATTGCTTCCATACATGATCTAACACCAATTGACTGTTGGAGACAGGTTCCAACTGAATATAACCCTGCAGATCTTCTTTCGCGAGGAATGTCGCGAAAGATATTATCAATTCACTGTCTTGGTTTCATGGTCCATCATGGCTCCAAGCACTCTTCTGATAGTTGGCCTCCAAACATAACATTTCAAAAACCTTTGTTTCTTGAAGATCTTTCGGAAATTCGCAAATCAGCTCAATCTTTCGTTGAAGTAAACTATAATGACATGTTTCCTTTTTCTAGATTTTCGTCATTTACTCGCCTTATACGAGTGACAGCTTATGTTCTTAGGTTTGTTTATTGTTGTAAAGCTGCAAATCAAAAAGCAGAGTGGTATACTAACGATTTTCGAACTTCGCCAAGCACGCGAATTCTTGGCTAAGATCTCCGAAAAGGTGTCTTTTCCAATTGAAAGACGGTAGTTGGAAAAATCGGGCACTATTTCTAAAAAAAGCAGGCTGGTAAATTTAACACCATTTATTGATAATGGAATAATTTGGGTGGGAGCAGATTGAAGCACTCTTCCTATCCTTTTAATACTAAACATCCTTTTACTATACTTCTATTTAAACATGAACATAAAATGATGCTGCACTGTGGGCCTCAACTACTTCTATGTCAGGTGAGACAAAATTATTGGCCTATTGCTGGTACAAACCTTTCTAAGCACACTGTTAGAGAATGCATGGTGTGCTTTCGGTTCAATCCAAAGATTTCCACGCCATTGATGGGCAACTTACCCAAGCTTCGTGTTTTCCCTAGTTTACCATTCATAAATTTTGGTGTCGATTATGCGGGGCCGTTACAAATAAAGGATCGGAAGAGACGAGGTTGTAAAATTTTCAAATGCTACCTTGCCCTCTTCATTTGCCTGTCAACAAAAGCTGTGCACTTGAAAGTTGTTTCTGAGTTAAGTACACAAGCCTTCATGGAGACCTTTCAACGTCTTATCGCTCGAAGAGGCAAACCATCCAAGGTGTACAGTGACAATGGCCGTAATTTTGTGGGAGCTCGCAATCAACTCAGGGAGTTGGGAGCTTTTCTTAATAATAACAGGGATTCTCTAAAGGAAACCTGTATCCATAGATTTGACATAGAGTGGCACTTCATATCAGCATACTCGCCTCATCACGGCGGTATTTGGGAAGCAGGAGTTAAGTCAGCAAAACACCATATGGAAAGAGTTTTGTCCAACACTCTGCTTACGTTTTAGAGTTTTTACACGGTCATAGCACAAATAGAAGGTATATTAAATTCCAGGCCTTTAACTTCCCTTTCAACAGATCCTAACGATTTGGAAGCACTCACTCCTGCACATTTTCTAATTAATCGGTCAATTCAAAACATTCCTTATCCAGAATTATTAGAAACTCCTACAAATCGCCTTTCTCATTTTGAGCAATTAGAACGCTTAAAACAACACTTTTGGTCGAGGTGGAATAACAGGAGAGCTACAAGAGCTCTATAGTAATTTTTTTTTGAAGTTCATGTTAATTCCTTCAAGGTTAGAGTTCTAAACAATAAATCGGGAAAGTAACAAACGACGCATTATGTATAATACAACAACAGGACCAGTTGTCGACAAACCAGGCAGTGTCAAAAATAAGATTTTAATGCGAGAGGTTTTATTTTGATATTCCGGTTCTTGCAGAAGGACTAACGTGTTTCCCACCCTATTTGAACTTATTTATTAATCCATTATTAAATAAACGATGGGTCGTTAGTCTAAGAAGAGTTTTTCTGCTATGTACAGTCCGCTTTCACATATCAAGCATTTTACGTAAACAGCCTCTAGTCTTCTTATATCTTCTTTCTTCAGGATCCATGCCATAAAGCACCACATAGCATCTCAGCAATCTGCACATAGCATCTCAGCAATCTGATTTTCAAAGCCAAACTGATATCTGTTGTGCAGAATATTTTGTTCATTTTCACAAATGCTGATCTTGCCTTTTCTATTCTAATTCTTATTTCCTGGGAGCAGTCGTTATCTTTGTTGATAATGGTACCGAGGTATTTGTATTTCTCTACCTGTTGTACTGGTTGGTTGTGTATGTAGATTTGTCCGACATTGTTTGTTATTTTGCTAATCAACATGAATTTCGTTTTTTCACGTTCATTGTCAGTCCATATTCTTCGCTTTCTTCATTTACTTTAATCACTAGTATTTGTAAATCTTGGAGTGTGCTTTCTATCAGTACTATATCATCAGCATACAGTTTTCATGATTTCCTCCGAATAAAGGTTGAATGGTGCCGGTGACAGAATACACCCTTGCCTGACTCCCTTTTCTATTTTCATTTGTTCTATGGTATGTCCTTCCACCTTTAACATTGCTTTTTGATTGTAATATAAATTAGCAATAATTCTGATATCTTTTCTGTCTAAATTTTTTGATTTTAAAAGTGTGTTTACCCTGTCGAGAGCCTTGTTGTAGTCTATGAAGCATATGTACAGATCCTGATTTATGTCCATGCATCGTTGTGCTAGTACATTTAAAACGTATAATGCTTCCCTTGTGCCAAAATCTTCTCGAAAACCAAATTGCGTCTCGCTGATGTCATGTTCCAATTTCCTATACATTCTGTTATGTATTATTTTCAGGAATGCTTTCAAGGTATGGCTCATGAGACTTATTGTGCGATAATCTGCACATTGTTTAGCGTTGGAACTTTTGGGGATGACTACAAAGGCTGATATGAGCCATTCATCTGGTATGATTCCTGTATCACATATGGTGTTAAATAAGTCCAGCAGAACATCTGTATATTCCCATTCTATCAGTTTGATTATTTCGGCAGGTAATTCATCCGGCCCTGAGGCTTTCCCACACTTTGGTGTTTTTATAGCGTACACGACTTCTGACTTCGTTATCTCGGGTCCGTTTTCCTCCTGTTCATCGATCCATTCTTCATTTTTTCTGTTATCCTTAAAGAGTACTTCTATGCATCTGTTCCATGTCTTTAGTTTTTCCTCTATTTCGATGATTATTTTTCAATTCTCATCCTTTTATATGCTAGTTTTTTGTTTTCTATTTCTTTAATCCTTTTATACAAATTAAAATCGTTGTGTTTAGCCTGTAGTAGTTCTATTTCTTCACATTTCTCTTTGTACTACTCCTCTTTGGCTTGCCTTATTTCTTTGCGAATTGTTTTTTGGATATCGTTGTATGCTTTCTTGTCGTTCTTGAGTCTCCGTCGCCTTTCCATCAGTTGAAGTATCGTAGGAATCATCCATACTTGTTTTTGGGAACGGGTTTTTTTGCCAGAATTGTTTCGCTTGGTTCGGTTAAGGAAGTCTTAAAAGCTTCCCATTTGTTGTTAATATGACATTTTTTGTTATTTGGAATGTCTATCTCTGGTGCGATTATACCAGCTGTAACCAGTAAATTTTCAAATTGTTGAACACTTCCGCCAATCGTAATTGTCCAACTGAGATCCAAAGGATATTTTCCTAGATAATTTTTACTAGCGATTTACACTGGTCTAAAGACTCCTTATTATTATTTTTTATGTGAACACTGCTGGAAAACTACCATTGTCCACGTCATTGTGCCGGACCGGTTGAGGGAGGCGATACTGAGACAACCTTATAAGTCCTAAGACGTCCTTGAGATAGTTAACTCGGGAATAGGCAGAAGCAAGTTCCAGTAGAGGTCCCTATACGGTTGCATGGTTATAGGATAGTTGGACAAGATAGGTATGAGTCAGTGAAAAAAAAACTTGTAAAGACCAGTATAAACATCTTATTTATTTATTCAAATTTTTTTAATCTTTTATACTAGATTTAATTTCATTTTCATCACATAACAAACTTATTTATAAACTGTATTTCAAGTAATATTTGTAAACTATATTTTCAGTAATCGATTGTATTTGATTGCATTTGTAATTTAATTTTAATTATATTGATAACTCAATTATATTGATAACTCCAGTGCATATGGTACAATAAGTTGTAATAGAGTAAATTGATATTTCTGTTTTTATTGTTACTTGTATTTAAACATTCGTGCCCAGTTCGTGTTGTCTCTAGGAACTCTGGCGCCCTTTACAAATTTAACCGACAGAAGCAAACCAATCCACACCCTAATTTCATGCTTAATTTGATTGGATTAAATTAAATAAATTAACTTCAAATTAACTATCCTTATAAATTGGTGACTGAACTAATAAATCATTATTAAGTGGCACACAATTAGTTACAAAGTGGCGCCCAATATTCCAATACCGTGCTTAGAATATTGCTCACACATCTGGGGTGCTGCATCGAAGCACACCCTAAAGCTGCTAAATTCCATTCAGGAGGGAGCTGTGCGTCTTGTCGGCGACCCGGAGTTGACCTGGATTCTGGATAGTCTTGAACACCGCAGACATGTGACCGAGATGTCCTTGTTTTACAGATGTTCCAAGGATTGTTCCTTGCACCCACAGATCGACAGGAGGTTTTTAGAATAATGATGGGTCTTCCAAATAAGTTCTCAGCCGGGCTAAGTACCTCATGTACCGGTCTATGTTCTTAAGCATGTGAGTGAGTTTGTGTGTGAGCCACTCCCACACATGATCAATGACTGTTTTTCTGTAGGAATATTCCCAAACGACCTTAAAAAAGCTAAAGTGGTTCCCATTTTCAAAAAGGGCAATCGATGCGACATTAATAATTATAGACCAGTGTCACTGCTGCCATCATTGTCGAAGATCTTTGAGAGAGCTATCTATACTAAAATCATAAACTTTCTAAGTCATCATAATATTTTAAAAGATAATCAGCACGGTTTTAGGCCAAATAAATCAACAGAGTTAGCGATATTCAAGACTATTGCATATCTAATGTGTGGAGTCGATAGAGGCGAGAGGGTCGCTGGTCTGTATTTTGATCTGTCAAATGCTTTTGACACCATTGATCACCGGTTGCTTCTCGACACACTAGAGGGGTATGGACTGAGAGGTGCGTATGCTTCACTAATAAAATCATATCTTGCGGAAAGACAACAATCTGTTTGTGTTGCCAGCCATGGTAAGCAGTGGTTTTCCAGGGCTGTGGAAGTGAAGCGGGGAGTGTCTCAAGGCTCTATATTGGGCCCAATTGTGTTTCTGCTCTATGCGAACAGTCTCCCTGACGGGACTGGTGTGCTAGTATGCCGATGACACATCGGTTATATTGGCGGGCTCGTCTTTGGTCCTGTCTGGGGCATGTTCGAGTGCAGCAGAGCAAATGCAGAGATGGTGCAAGTCAAACGGCCTGAGACTTAATGCTGATAAGACTGCTCTTGTTTCTTTTGAGAAATCTTCGGCAAGGAATGTATCACTATATGCCAAACTTAATGGAAAATCCATATCAGTTGTCAACATGTTAAGTTTCTGGAGGTTATCATGGACTCAAACTTGAGTTGGGAGGACCATATCTACTCTTTGCAAGCCAGGCTGAACAGTATGTGTGCATTAATACGCAGGTTGAGGGATTCACTCTTTGTAGAGAGCATTCGTACTTTTTATTTTGCTTCTGTACAATCGCTTATAAATTATGGGATTCTATTTTGGGGCTCTTAAAAGCATGCAGTAACTATCCTCAAGACCCAAAAGCGCATCGTTAGATACATACTAAAACTGCACCCCCGATCTTCATGTAAACCCCATTTTGGTGGCTTGGGCTTTTTAACTGCCCCTTGTCTATATTTCCTCGCTCTAGTCATGTTCGTTAAAAAAAATCCTCATTTATTCTGTACCAACTCAGACTTCTATTCTGAATCTATGACGATTGTAACTAGGAACCGGGCTGGACTTAGTATCCCTACTCACAACTCAACTTTTTTTGAGAGAGGTCCTCACTAACGTGCGGTCAAAGCCTATCAGTCTTTGCCGGCAAATTTAAAGGGAATTGAAAATAAGGATAAGTTTCGTAAGGCTGTGATACTGTTCTTGCAAGGTAAATGTTTTTACTATTTTAATTTTGATTTTTAAATGTGGGTGTGATGTCTCACAAATATGTTATTTTACTTTATTGTCACATGTATCTTTGTATAGTTACAGAGTAGTATTAGGTTATTTTAATCCATTTTAAATCTGTAATATTTGTAATTCTCGGTAGGCTAGTTATTTGGTAAATTTTAATGATTAGTGTCAAAATTGTAATTATTAGTGTGCTTGTCACAAAATCTGCTTCTTGACGCTTCTTTGTCATTGTCAAAAATGATCTTGTTGGAAATAAAGGATATTATTAGTATTATTATTATTTGGCCCGTCTTATCCCGCCCCTGGCAACGCCTGTCAGACAGTCACGACAGACGATAAAAGCGCACCAGTTCGTCGTACAACTGGGAACACATAGAACATCGCTTTACATGAACTCTTTTATCTGGCGTACTGCATCACTCCCAGGACATATGTTTCCCCCTAATTAAAACCGTTGTTTGAATATCAAACAACGTTAAAACCTACAACTATTCAAGAACCGTGTCAATCAACATCTTCGCTCACACACCGCTCGTCGAGCGCTACAGGATCTCCCTTAGTGTGTGTGCCACTGCCATAAAAAAATACTTTTCATCTGCTCCCTTGTATTTTAAGAATTAAGCATTTCCGGACCAATATTTATATGAAATGTATAACATTTCAAGTGCAATTGCAATGATCTTATGCATAGACACTCGATATCAATTAATATTTCCACATTATATTGCTTCGATTTTATGTCTTATTTAAAATCTAATATTTGACGACTGGAGATAAAAATGCTGATAAAACGTTCAAGTGAAATCAAAAGTATGTTCTCACTTAAACCTTTTTTTGTATTTCTAGGTCACACAATTATTCATGTTATAATAACACGGAACACAATAGCCCGGTGCACATGTTTTTCGATTACATTATGTGCCTTGTATTTACAGTGAGATAATTAATAAGTAGGTCAGACAATTAATATTCTGTTATTACCGAACATAAAGTAGCACTTTCGTCTCAAAAAGTAAAAAATTACCAATAAATATAAAGTCCTTTAATATCGGCCCATCTTAGGAACACTGAACGCATCCAAGTTTCGCTTGCACAGCATGAATGTGTTTAGTAACATAAAATTGTTGCTGCACTCTGCTGCAATATTTTTAGATTTTTTTGAAAATAAAGTATAACGCTTTTTTGCTTTTCCTTCTTGTAGATATACTCCATAAACACTGATAAATATGAAAATGGCAACTGAGATTCTAAATTTTTTGTAGCGGCTCAAAATCATCAAGTGTTTTTAAAGAACCTATTTTCAATAGCAAATCAAAAATCAACCAAGACACTTAGCATAGTGTAACTTTCACTAGTCAATAGACAAAAATGCATTCTATGAAAATTGAAAAATTTTAAAATGGTAACTAGTGCGATTTTCATTTGTCAAATGATAAAAGAAGTGGTTCCATTAACATTGAAAATTTCCATATGATATAGTCGCTCGTAATTAGGTACAATATGGAAATGGTATAATCCTGAAAACGTTTTCAAAGCGTGCACCCGTGTTTACAAATAATAATGAACATCTCGACAAAACCTTCTTATCTTGAAGAATGTATTTTTTGACTGTGTACGTAGGCCGATAGTACCCATTAAATATTAAACGATAACGATAAAAGTGCTTGTTAGCGTGAGTAAACCACTTAGTATAGCAACAAATATGAAATAGGTGACATTTTCACGTTATTTACTTTAAGGATGATGTTAGGAATTTAATTATTGGGTGACGAGTGACGTCTATAAGTAGTATGTAAATCGAAAATCGGCGTTGCTCTCTAGAAGTGTCGGTTTTTGTGATATTTGCTGCAGCTTAACAAAACAAAAATGGATCTGGCCCAATCGAAATTTTTATCGATTTTATCGTTAGGACTCGGTAGCATATTTGTTGGTAAGTTTTCTTGATTATTATATTCTTAATCTCAAAGTTATGTATGATTTCGTTCACAAAATGGCTTTTTATTTGTTTGGTTTTTATATATATTATTTATTATGGTTTATGTATGCAACTTCGTTTAATTAACATACATATTCAGGCCTCCAGGCTGTATATTTCTTTAACTTCAAACATGAAATGTTCTGATAGATGAACAAGCATTCTAGTCAAAACTTCCTAATTAATCTATAAAGCAATAGAATTACAAAATATTTCAAGCAACCCTGTATAGCCGCTAATTAAAGGAAATCGTTCAAAAGCAATCTTTTTAAGCATTTACTTTCAATTAGACTCAATGAGTATCGGTTCGTATGCGGTCGGACCTCGTAGGCTTCATTCAATGAACGGCTGGTCGTTAATTTACGAGGTCCTGTCACCAAGCAAGTATATTATTTCCTCAGTAAATCGGATTGCAACTAAAACAAGTTTTTATTGACAATTAGATGATATCAGCGTAATTGTAAAATTTACCTAAATAATCCAGTTAGCAATAGAATCATAAAACATAAGAAACAGCCCTTTATAGTCGCTAATTAACTTAGATTGTACAAAAGCAAACTTTTTAAACCATTTACTTTTAATTAGACTCAATGAGTATTATTTCATATGCGGTCAAACCTCGTATGCCTCATTCGATGAACGGTTGTTCGTTAATTTACGAGGACCTGTCACCAAGCAAGCATATTGTTACTTCAGTAAACTGTATTAAAATTAAAACAAGTCTTTGTTGATGATTGATTGGTTTAGGACTCTTGACCTAATGATTAATTGTAATACTATTCAAATAATCCAGAGTGCAATAAAATCATAAAACATAAAAAACAGCCCTTTAAAGTCGCTAATTAACATAGATCGTACAAAAGCAAACTTTTTAAAGCATTTACTTTCAATTAGACTCACTGAGTATCGTTTCGTATGCGGTCGAACCTCGTATGCTGCATTCGATGGACGGTTGTTCGTTATTTTACGAGGTCCTATCGCTTTTTTTTATGTGAGGGGATTAGGAAATCTTTAAAAGACTTTCTGGGCCTTGGTGTTCTAGCGCCCAGAAGAGTGTCGGATTTACAACCTTTATCTAAGGAAAGCACCTGCCGACTAAAAATCCTTCCCCCTCGCGGTGAACTACTCCTGCGCCATCTGGGATCGCTGTCGCATTACCTCGGATGGAGTAGGTTGTCCCGGTTGGTTCTCTTGTACATTCCTTTATGCATATACAGGTATAGTTGGTACGAGACGGTTGAATTATTCTGGGATTTCTTGGTTTTCCGTTTCATCCTCGGTTTTGGACCTCAAGATATCGTCTATCATTTTATTTATATCCTCCCATTTTCCCAGTGAACTGTCTCTCATCTGCGCTATGATATTTTCTGATCTGAGTCTCGTCCCTGTTTGGCGGTATCAATTTTCCCTTAGTTCTTTCCAGTGCTGGCATAGAAAAATAGTGTGTTCTGCGGTGTCGCATTCCCACAGTAAATGCAGTCGTTGTCCGTTTTCGCTGTGTCATATATGTAGTCCCTGAAACAGCCATGTCTCGTCAGCATCTGTGTCAGGTAGAAGTTTGCTTCCCCGAGTTCTCTCTTTTGCCAAGTCGATATATTTGGGATAAGTCTTGCTGTCCATTTGCCACCTCTCTTGCTATGTTTGCATTACCCTTTCTCTATTTACCCTCCGAACGGTCTATTTTTCTTCGTCAGTTGCTTGCGATATGTAGGAGGCTTCCTGGACCAATAAATCGATGGGGAGTGTTTCGGCAACGACAAGAAGAGCATCTGTGAATATGGTGCGGTATGCACTGCAGATTCGTAACGCAGCCTGTCGTTGGGTTCTCTCGTATATGCATCGATTTGTTTTGCGTCTCATAGCGTCGCCCCACACTGGAGCAGCGTACAAGAGGATGGATCTTGCCACCGAGCCGATAAGCCTTCTTTTACTGGCTCTTGTGCCCCCAACATTTGGCATCATTTTCCCCAGTGCCATCATTGCATTGTTTGCCCTGACAGCTGTCTTCCTAGAATGTGATGTGAAGCTCAGTTTGCTGTCTTGTTATGTCTTTGCCTAGATTTCTGATGGTTGTCTGGGGACGCGCTTTTTTGACGTCACTATAACCACCTCGGTTTTTCAGTTGCCAGTTCCAGATGGTTGTCATACAACCATTACTCTATGCCAATCATGGCGGTTTCTACCTTCAGTTGAAGTTCTTGGGTATCCCTGCGACCATCGCTATATCGTCTGCGTAACCGATGAGGATGACGCCGTCGGGCTACCCTAGGTAAAGGAGGCCGTCATAAAGGATGTTCCACAGAGTGGGTCCCAGGATGGAGCCCTGAGGAACGCCACATAACATGTCCAACTGTTTCCTTTCTGCCTCCGTTTCTAAGATGATGGTTCTCTCTGTAAAATAGCGCTGTATAAGCTTCACTAGATATGGCGCAGCTCCTCTCTTCCTTATTTCATCGACTGTCTCCCTCCAACGTGCCGAGTTGAAGGCGTTCTTAACGTCTGAAGTTACTATTGCAGCGATTCTTCTATGTCTATGACTCTTCTTATAGATTTCCCTTTTCACGAGTTCCAGTGCCTTTTGTATTGCCTTTGTGGTAGATTTCTTCCGTCTGAAACCGAATTGTCTGTTGGAAAGCGTGTGGTCGAAGTTCAGATCTTCCGTTAGTCTAGATAGAATTATATGCTCCATCAGTTTTCGTGCTGTATTTAAGAGGCAGATAGGCCTAAATTTCAGTTTCGCATTGGTATCCCTTTTAGGTCTCTCTATGAGCACTAGCTGTGTCCTTTTCCAAGTTGTTCGGAATTCGCCGCTTATTATGATATTATTAAAGCTCTAAGAAATAGTTCCGGGCTTTTTTTTGGTACCACTAGTTTTAGCACATCCGCAGGTATGTAGTCTAGTCCTGGGGCTTTAGTATTCGGTTTGCGGTCATAATATCTGCTCTTGAGAGATCGGGGATATCCTCTTCAGTGGTATTTACCTTTTCCCATACTAAAAGTGGTCTGTTCGGAAAAAGCGTCTATGCCACGTCTACGGTGTTCTCCATTGTAAGCGCGCGATTTCCAGTCTACAATTTTAATCTTCTAGTTGCGATTCTGTATCCGTCGCCCCAATAGTTTTGATCTATTTCGTCGCAGAGTTTCCTCCAGCAGTTTCTTTTTGCCTTGTTTATTGCCAGCCTCAAGTATTTCCTGTTCTTTAGATATTGTTCCCTATCAGACTCGTTTCTTGTAGTGGGTCTGCGATTGTTCCTAGTCAGTTTCCTATTGGATTCGACGCAGATCTTCCTTAGGTTAGCTAAAAAAACACCAGAGCTTCCTGGTGTTTTTTTCTATTTTTCGGGACATTGATGACTCACACAGCTCCTTCAGGACATGTTCTAGATGCTCTGCCGTTTCTGGTGCCCTTCTGCTCTTTACTTTGGTGGTGGCCTCTTCGAGCGCCGAGAAATTTAATTTTTGAACATTCCATCCTTTTGTATATGAAGGGGTTTTCTTGGTACTCTTACTATTCTCCACTTCGAAATATATGTATTTGTGATCACTCAATGTTTCCTGATCCAGAACTTTCCAGTTTTTAACTTTGGCACCAACTCTACCCCTTGTTATTGTAAGGTCCACTATGGAACTAGCTCCCCCTCTTTGTGAAGGTAGCTCCCCTTCCCCTGTTCTGCAATATTAGATTTTTTGAGGCAATCCATTCCAGGAGTAGGGCACCCCTGCAGTTAGTTCTTGGCATTCCCCATTCTATTGCACTGGCGTTAAAATCCTCCATTTGGATTAGGTCCCCGCGAGTGTTATCTGTAATCTCCCCTAATAATTCTAGGGCGTGTTTGAATTCTTCCAGGGTCTTGTTTGGTGAATAGTAAGAGCTAAAAAGGGTTACGTTCAACTGCGTTCACGTGAAGCCGTCCGCTGTCCCTACTTTGAGGCAGGGGATGTCTGCGTTGATTATTTTCAGCGCTGCGTCGGTTTTTGTGTCGGCGTACCACCCAGTATTACTCAGTTCTTTGTGATTGGGCTCTGAGA
>MU191949.1:18908-32341 GCA_016904865.1 Pissodes strobi
CCGACACTGTCAATCAAAAACATTAGTTTGTCAACTTGTCGAAACTTATTTGGAAAAGTGTTAAATAATGCCCCCAAAAATATAAAAAAGGTATAATGAACAATCGCAGCTGGTAATTTTAAATATATTGGCATCTAACGCGGCGGTATGAGGGTAAATCTCGGCAAATGGGACGGAAATATGGGGACGGATATATGGGGACGGAATGTGTAAGCCGATGTAACATTATAACCTGTGCGCATTGAGGAGCACGCTAATCCAGGACGGCCGCGATTGCAACGACTCAAATGGCGCTTCTAAAAAGCTAGCCACTAGGGCGATATTAGCTTTTCATTATATTATATTCGCAGTGTATTTGGATCCATAACAGAGCTTATTTTTAATAGACGGTTGAATTAAAAATTAATTTTCGCTTTAAAATCCACGACAAATTCGTCCGAAGCCACGGCTATCGTCTTAAAAAAATCCGGAAATTTCGGGTTTTTATACAATTTTGCCATTTAAAATCGTTTTTGAACGAATTTTAGACGATAAAAAAGCATATTTTAAATTTCACGGACTGTCAAAAGTATTATTCAGATGCCCAGACGTTTAAAATTCAGTCATGGCCCTCTTCTAAAATTTGCAATATTTGGTTATTGTCTTTTCCAAATCAAAATATGCCGGCCCAAGATGACTAGCTGGTAGTGAATAAGCTATGTCCATAGGTTGATGTTATTCCTGGTGGCATTAGATTTTCGTGTCGAATTTGTGCAGTGAATTAATCCACTCCGATTGAAGCTGCCAGTAAGTATTATTAAAGAATCCTAACTAATATTATAAATGCGAATAACTAATATTATAAATGCGAAGGTGTTTGTTTGTTTGTTTCTCACGCTTTCACGCATAAACTACTCAACCGATCATTATGAAATTTTTTACAGATATTTTCAAGAGTATAGTAAAGGACATAGGATACTTTTAGCTTTTACCCGCGCTTTCGCTGGCGTTCATTTTTACGGTTAGTTTTAATCCTATTTTCCACGCGTAAACTACTTCTCATGAAATTTTGTACAGATATTTTGAAGAGTATAGTAAAGGACATAGGATACCTCTAGCTCTTACCCGCTGTTTCGCTCGCGTTCATTTTTACGGTTAGTTTTAATCCTATTTTCCACGCGTAAACTATTTATCATGAAATTTTGTACAGATATTTTCAAGAGTATAGTAAAGGACATAGGACACTTTTAGCTTTTACCCGCGGCTTCGCTCGCGTTTATTATTACGGTTAGTTTTGATGTATAAACATCTGACGCGGCGGTATGAGGGTAAATTTCAGCAAATGGGACGAAAATGTGCATGCGGATGGGGACGGAAATGTGCATGCGGATGGGGACGGAAATATGTAAACGGCTGTGACATCATAACCATCATGCGCAGTGATTTTATGAGGGCTGCTCAAATATTTGTGCATGTCGATATAGGATATGTTTACACATCAGTGTCTCGCTCGAGTACTAGCAGACTCGCTCATTTTTTTTCAACTGGAAAAGGATTAAGTCTGAAACGGAATCTTACTTCAAATTAAGAATGTGATACAGCGAGCCGCAGATGCAACAAAATTGAGCCCAACAACGATCGCAAATATAAAGAAGAATGGGATAAAATCAGACCAGGATTACGCTTCCTGCTTCCAGTATGTCTTCCAAGCAAAAGACCGAAAAAACCCAAAGGTGATATATCACTTTAGCGTCACACGAATTAAAATGTCAGAGATATACTAATCGTTAGTGCACACAATTATTTGACAATATCTGAAATAAAAGTTGCGGATCATGTATTTGTTTTTTCAAATATTTGCATGTGTTCAATGCTGGTGTTATTTTTGGTCGCACCACGGCAGATTTTTTTGTTCGCGTAGAAATCTGCCTTTGCCCATACAAGACGATGCCCCTACCGCATCAGAGGGCTTCAGAGATTCGCGGGCATCACATTATGTCTAATATTACACTTCACGCATGGCCCTCCGCTCGCTACGAGGGCGCAACCAACAGAAACTAACCAAAACTCATCCAAGGCATGTAAAAAAGGAAGAAAAAAACTTTTTACAAATAATATTGAAAATAAAAAAACATGTCTTGCCACTGAAATCCAACCCGGGCCGCCGTATTACAGGCTCAGCCCTCTGATGCGGTACGGGCAACGTCTTCTTCTGCCCATGCTTGCTAATAGGGTCTACCTACACCAATTTTGAGTCTTCACGCATGCGTACGTGCTAATTCATATATTTTTCAAAGTTGTTTTTTCTTGATTTTGGGCATTGCCTTGGATTAGTTTGTGTTAGTTCTGTTTGGTTGCGCCCTCGGAGCGAGCGAAGCGAGCGAGAGCCATGGTGAAGTGAAATATTAGAACGGCAACACCGGGCTGCTGCCAAATGCGCAGGTCCGAACGTCGAAGTTTTGCTGTAGGTAGACGCGAGTGCCTAGCTTAGCACGGCTCAGCTGTGGTACGCATAGGGGTTGCCAAGTGTAATTTCTGTTCGGTTCTCAAATACGGTATCTTGTTGGATACAGTCAGCCAGCATTTTATAGCTAGATGGTGATTCAGAAGTAGGTACTTTCTGTTTATTAAAATAATAAATAATAATAATAATTCGTTAGATTGAGTTATGTAAGACGATCAAAAGTAAGAGAGACAAATTCGCCCTTGTTTGGTTCATTTGGATTAGTTAAGAGAGTATCAGGCGTAGTGCGTTTCTTTTGTTACTTTAGGTTAATTTTGATTTTGTCATAGGCGTGGTTGGTCAGAGCGTAGCGCGCTCGTCTCAATGCGCTTGTTTGGTTAATTAAAGTGAGTTTCGATTCATTTTGCTGAATCTGGGATACGGAGACAAGCTCGCGTAGCGCGCTTGTCTCTTCTTTGGTTAATTAGGGTTAGTTTGTGTTAATTTTGGTTAGTGTGGGTTAGTTTTGGTTACTATGGATTAATTTTGGTTAGTGTGGGTTGGTTTTGCTAAGTTTGGGATTTGGGATAGCTAAGAGACAAGCGCGCGTTCTTTTAACTTTGGTTAATTAGGGTTAGTTTTGGTTAGTATGGGTTAGTTATGGTTAATTTGAGTTGCTTACTTTGGTTAATTAGGATTAGTCTGGGTTAGTTTTGGTTAGTCTTGGGTAATCTTTGGTTAGTTTTAGTTAGTTTGGGTTAGTGTTGGTTTGTTTGGGTTAGTGTTGGTTATTTTGGGGTAGCTGTGGTTAGTTTAAAGACAAGCGCGCGTAGCGCGGCTGTTTAGTTAGTTTGCCAAGTTGTTATACTACTTTTTGAAACATGCACCTGACCTGGGACATTTACCTACTTGAAAATCAAGAATATTAGTGAAGTGTGACAATACTGCAAGTAAAATTCCATCATTAATGTCAAATTGGGAGAGTTTTCGGGTTAAAATGTATTACTAAACAGCCCCTTTTGTGATTTTTTTTTAATTTTTGGCGTCAAACGTGATTTGCGCAATATGTAACGTGTCACAAAACACTTCTAATAATGTCTAATACGCGTCACACAAAAAAAAATTCAAAATTCGAAAAGTTCGCAAAGTAAATATTTACCTAGTTTTTATACGGTTCCTTGCATTTCACGGCAAATAAACTTTGATCATTAAATAAGAGCATTTCTACAGAACCTGATATAAATTAGCCGCCAATTTCCGCCACTTTTTGAAAAAATCTATTTGATATAAACTTGCACAATTTAATAATTTTTGTGACGTGTATCTAATTCGGTATTTTTGCATTTTAGGACCTGCTGGAGATAAAATCTTCACTCGATATCAAATCTTTAATCTTATGAGTCAACAACTGGCCTATTTACAAAGCTATCTTCTCACATATTATGATTTTTCTGAAGGTCAAAAAAAAGGGAAATTAAGTACAATTTTTCACGTCTGCAAGCCGACTTTAAAAAGATGGAATTTTACAAATCCAGGAATTTTTTTTAAATAAAAACACAAAATGGAACATTTTTCATACCGAGAATAACACTGCCAATTGGAAGACCTCAAAAATCATTTTCAGAGTTAGGTGAAAGAAACAAACGAAGAAAAACTAGGAACACTCGAGTTAGTCGAGTTTCACATTTGTCGTTTCACCCAAAGCCGTGGTTCTACCTCGTTTTTGTTTGTTTTTTTAAATTTTTTAATTTAAATTATGTGAACCAATTTCTTAAAATGTGACGTACAATTTGTGAAATTTTCATGTGACCGTTGTCGATTTGTCTTGTTCGATTATCTTCATGGATATGTCCTTTTCCATTGACAAGTAACACTGATGATGACTTAGGCTGAAAGCGCCCTGTTACGCCACTTTTAGAAGTCCTTATGCATTAAAACATTTTGCATGGAAAGAGTGTGTACTTATCAAAAGTTTAACCAAAAAATTTTATTCATGCCACAGCTTGTTGCTACAGGAAACAAAGAAGTGTTATCCAGATGAGGAAACCTGTGCAGAGATTAAATTACAAATTCTGATAGACTTAACTGTTTCAAGATTATCTTTATATTTGGAAGAGGCTTTGTTGACTTTAAATGAAGAAGAACGTAGCCTCTCTAATTCTTCTTCGCAAATGGGGTTGGGATGGATCTGAGCAATCGCGATACAAACAAAGATTTGAAAAGGACGCTGGCTCGGACGCAACTTATTTCAAAGTTCTTTTATCTCATTAAAATTAAATTAAAAATTTAATAACAAAGCATCTGGGAAACTCCCAAGCCATATTCGTCATGCTTTTACCGTCCTAAAGAAACTGTAAAAATAACTAGAGAAGATATTCGTTATGTTGAAAGTGTTCTTGCTCCCTTAAATCCAACATATTTGTATATGTATATGCAAGATAAACCCTTTGCAGCAAATCACATTCTGCTGACAATGGTGGATGTCAAAAGTTTGCAATGCTGCTTGTGAACATTCTTCCACTATGAGTTCTTATATATGTGGAGCTACAACTAAACATTTTAACGACCTGAATGTTATTAAACAAGGCAATCCGGAATCGTTTAATTTTGGCCTATGTGTTTTACATGCAACAATTAGCCTACCAGTAAAGAAATGGAGGCTTCAGACGGAACAGGAGAAAGAAGTAGTTAGAAACAAGAAGACGGAAATTCAGGCCAATTTTAAAACAGCACTAGGACTGTTAGTAGATATTCCCAAACAAGGTTTTGGAAATACGAACGATGGAAATACAAGTCCCAAGTTTTTGCCGATCCGGAATCTTCCTGCAAAATAACCGGAATTGAAGTATCCATTATTCATCATTTCAAAATAATTCTTGAAGTCATTTCTAGTGGCTATAGAGTGGATACAAGAAAATTTGCAAGTTATACAAGGGAAATTTTCGATTTACGTGTAGCACTTTGCACCCAATGACACCTACTATGCACAAATTAGATGTGCATAGTGCAGTGCAGATGTGATAGAACATGCCATTCTTCATATTGGACAGATATCTGAGGAGGCTGCAGAAGCCAAAAATAAACATTTTAGATTATATTGATAAAATAAGGCCAGAAAGTTTTCAAGTGACGCCTGTAACCTGGATATATTAAATCGATTGCTTTTAAGTTCTGATCCATTTCTATCAGTGAGGAGATCTCGACCAAGAATAAAAGAAACATTGGAATTACTTCTTCCAGATGACCCCTTAGATACCATAACCTCTAGAGCCAATTTGGCTTCCAACGAAGATGAGGGTCATACTGAAGAAAAAAATCGTCAGATGGAAGATTCATAATTTTCCTCAAATTCGAGTTAAATTCTTAGTTGTTCTTCTTCTTAAATACAGTTTATTTTTATAAAAACTCTTTTTTTCTGCATTTTTGCCTTAAAAAATTAGTGAGGTTTTTGGAAAAATGTTGGCTTTTATCTTGAATTCTGGTTGAAACCAACAGAATTATCTAGCTTAATAACGTTAGAAATTTTTGGCCAGCTCAACTGGGTCAAGAGCCCACCATTCGACGTTTCTTTATTTACAAGTGTTCATTTTAGAGGTTGCATTATATTTGATAAAGCAACACTTATTGCCTTAGAATTATACGAAATAATTGTGTCTCGAACTGTATAACTAGCGAATTGGGTTAAATATAGGACATGAGAAAGAGGCTATAGCCCATTTATCATATTTTATGCGAGCTGCTACGATTTAGCAGTGAATGATATCACAAATAAATACTATAGGATTTAGCTCTACTTACGTTGGTATTGTTTCTGCTGCCTTAAATCCCTGTACATACATAAATCACCATACACACTTCGATTTGCCTCTGTATAACTGATATCAATATCCCTTTAGTATTTTTAATAGTTTAGCGCGTAAAAGCAAACACTGAATAAATTGAAGATAAAGCTTTTGTAAAAAAAGCGGAGCTTAAAGATGAAAGTACAGATATCTTGCCATAAAATATTATTGGTATATCGTATGCTATCGAATTATGAGATGAATTCTTTGACGAAAAATACCTCATAAGTTATTGCATTATTTACATTAATGGTAGTGTTACGATATAATAACCATACTATAGCGGTACTGCCGTGTTTTGGTCATTTACGTCAGCGCTTTTGCATCGGTACTACTTCAATAGCTAGATCAAAAGCTGAAGTAGAAAACAATATAATTATCATTTTATGCCAGCTCATTAAGCACACCACTTAGACCGAGGAACGGTTACTTATCCAAACTGTCTCTTGATTGCATCGTAGTCGAAGCATCATGTGGTCCTATTGGTCGATCCATCTCGTATTACAATATGTCTTCGTGATGCAATCAATTTCTGTCTAGCTGGGTTCAAACCCCGTTGCTTTTTCATTTTTTTTTAAATATTATATTTCTAAACAGTTTTTTTCTTGATTTTGGGCAACTGATTAGTTTCCTTTTCTTGAACCTCCGTAGCGAGCGGAGGGCCATGCAGATCGACCAATAGAAGCCGATTTTGATATAGTGCTCTATTTGTGTAAATGATCTTATAATGCTCGTTAGTATAGTCATAGTCTAAGCGTACACATTTAAAAATCAATCAATCAATTAATGGTATCGTTATTGTAACGTGACTAAATCGTGACTGTACCGCTGATGTAAATAATCCCTGAGATTATGTCAAAACTGATCTAGGCTTTAACAGTGCATCAGTAAGATAGGAAACGGTGAGCCCTCTGGGTGAGAAACCATATATAATATAATAGTTCCGGTTAAATTTATCCGCGGGTTAAATTCGAAGTTACTGTCATTCGATAGCCTATCAAAACCTACGATTGGAATATGCAAACCAAGATACACATATAACGGTATGATAACGCGCAGATAGAACCTCCCACCTAGAAAGATATGACGTCACCTGGGAGCCAAGGTTTCGATTCTGCTATGTAAGCGTGTATAGAACATATGTTTTGAAATGCAATATTCGCAGTTTTGGGTTATTTTAAAGGACATTTTGGATAATAGGTACCTTCCTAATTATACGTGTGTTAACTAAAGAATAAAAGCACTTTATTTCCATAATTATATTATTAATTATAATTGATATAATATACATACTTTTGATCTAGAAAATAATTTAAATGTAAATGGTTATTTAGGTATTATTTCAATATTTGAGAACTAAGTAATTTCACGATTACCTCAATGGGAAATCTATAATAAATTACTGTTTAATATTGTAAATTTTTATAATTTGATTTGTTTATTTTTTAATTACACCGAAACAAATAAAAGAACACAAGTACCTACTTCTATATTTATTAGCTTATCTTTTACATTAGGTACACATATTAAGTATAGTTACTTTGGTACATTGGGAAACATTGACTGTAGGTATACTGTATATAATTTAATTAATTTATAATGGATTTTTCTGGGCAATGCCAGATGCCGCTTTTAATAATCAACCAAGCAGTGTGCAGTGGTTTAATTACCGGGGTGACAATAGTAGTTATACATACATAACTAACAATTTATTTCTTGTATTTTGTGAATTTTGACATTTTTATCCAATTTTCTTTAGTAGTTATTAAAGCTGATTATTCTGTTTAGGTCCCTTATTCCAATATAAATTCTCGTTCTGCACAAACACGTAATCACCTCGAGTGGCACCGACCATCAGGTATGTTCATTTTATCTTCTCGTCAACAAGCACGCATCCACTGCTTTACTAAGTCGTCATGTTTTAGAAACCGAACTATTACGATGGTCCTGTTATTGTTTTTACACGTTGTCACAGCAAACTTCGGCATAATTATAACATAAACTTGTATTTTATATTATCCCAGTGCATACACAAGAGCATTAAATGTTTAAAAACACAACACAAATCTACAAATTCATTTAAGTAAATAAACTATGACAGCGTCAAACGGAGACATTTGCTCACAAATGACGTAGATGCGCGGGCGGGTCAAAAACGAGTCTAGAAATCAGCATACCGGTATATGTGTATCATTATAGGTTTGTTCCAACCGACTTGAAAACCGTACGAGGGACCGTCATTTCTAGTTGTCAATTTCACTTTTGAAGGCGATAAATATCCTGTCATGTTGACAAACGAATTATACAACTGGAAATTACCGTCCCATGTACGGTTTTCATAGTCAGTTGGAACAGAGCTGATGCAAACCATTTTTTTTAATCTCGTGTGGTTTAGATTTTACAGCTTGTCAAAGTGTCAAAATGCCCGACATTCACCTGTCAATATTTCGTAAACAGCTAAAGATAGGTATAGAATATTATAAAGTCCGTTCAAGTCTATTGCGCTGTTACGTCATATCATTCCATCTTTCTTTATGCAATGAACGTATGTACTAAATTGGTCCGTCAAATTGGAATCTTTGACATCGATTGGCGTCAATGTAAAATATCATAACGAAACTAACAGATTTAATTCATTTATTGATTTGTTGGTAATTGGTTGGTGTTTTACGCTAATAATTGCTAATAAAAATCGTTTTGAGATGTCCCACCGGTTCAGTGAGAAAGAGCAAGCTTTAATTTTAAAATTGGTGCATAATTTCACACGTGAAAAAGATGCTAGTATGCCACTTTTACCCTGGAAAGCTGTGCACAATGTAAGTAATATATATTTTTTATTTATTTGATAATACTAAAAAATTATATCTCTAGAAAAAATGTTTTTTGATGTGTAAACATCTTACGCGGCGATATGAGGTCAAATCTCGGCAAATGAGACGGAAATGCGCAAACCAATTCTAGCCGCTAGGGCGGTATTATATACAATTTTGCCATTTAAAATCGTTTTAAATGGATTTTAGACGATAAAAAAGCATATTTAAAATCAAACGAACCGTCAAAAGTATTATTTTTTAATTGTTATATTCGCAGTGTATTTGGATCCATAGCACAGCTTATTCTTAATGGACGGTTGAATTTAAAATGAATTGTCGCTTCAAAATCCACGACAAATTCGTCTGAAGCCATGACTATCGGCGTAAAAAAGTCCGAATTTTCGGATTTTTATACAATTTTGCCATTTAAAATCGTTTTTAAACGGATTTTAAACGATAAAAAGAATATTATTATTTGAAATTAAACGAACTGTCAAAAGTATTATTCAGATGCCCAGACGCTTAAAACAATATTGTCATAGCCCTCTTCTAAAATTTGAAAAAGTTGGTTTTTGACTTTCCCAAATCAAAGGATATCGGCGCACGATTACTAGGTAAATAAGCTGTTGTATGTATGTTGATGTTATTCCTGGTGGCATTATATTTGCCTGTCGAATTTGTGCATTGAATTAAACCACTCCGAAGCTGCCATAAATAATAAGTATGTAAAATTGATAAAAACGGAACGTGCTCTGGAATAGAAAACAGGTACAGAGACATCTTTTGGCTAGTGTAAAAAATAACGTACGAGTCTATCTAAGACGTACGGATCTTTTCTTTTGACGTCAGAAATTCTGACGTAACAGCGCAATAGCCTTGAATGGACTATACATGAAATGTGTTCAGATTTCTCTAGAGAATCCAAAAATGTAGTAATATATAGGGCGTTTAATTTAAAAAACAGTTCATCCATGGCATAAGTCCTTTGTTTTTGGATCAAATAATTTTTGGTTCAATTTTTTAATTTAACAGCGAAAAACTACATAGAATGGCTATTTTGATTTGTTTGAAAAATATAGAGAATATTACAAATAAGCCCTTGGTCAGTTCTCGTTGGAACACTTTGTACACAACACCTAAAATGATACTACCAATTAGGTACCAAGACACGTACCGAGCATTGTGGAGTTCTGTGCGTCAGGGCTCCTCTAAAATCATTGAAATATGCAAGGTCGCTTAAAAGTTTAATTACCAAGATATTAAATATCGGGATCCATTTTTGGAACTGATACCTATTGCGGTAAAGGGCAACGCAACAAAAATAAATTTTTGAACACTTCTACGCGCTCCTAAAATGCGAAGATAAGTTAAATAATTTAAAGGTGTTTGTAATATTTCTGTAATAACGACATGCTCAAGCTCAAAACTACCACCAGCCAATGGCCAAACACTGCGAAAGTGACCAGGAAATACTAAAATATCACACGTACTCAATTTCCATTTTCAATTTAAACATTGTTAAAAATCTAAAATGTCTCAGATGCATTCTGTAATTTCCTATCTTTAGAGCAGAATTAGCAACATTTGTTTTAATGTTTAAATTACCTGACTCTTTCGAGTTCTGGTTTTCACAATTTAAACTGATTTTAACGATAGTCGACTGATGCACGAATGTGAACGTATAGTAGGTACGGCGAGCAAAAAGCAAACAACTTATTTAGACCGGCAGCTGTGTGCTGTGTGGTCCTTTCTTTCCCAACCTCTGTATAATTTTACAAGTGCAAATTACCTGTACGTATTAATATATATAGATCCAGATGTACAGTGTTTATCTAAATAATGTAGGTACTCGATCAAAATATGCTTCAATATCGCAATTATTAATACCCTTATCAAGACAAATATATATAAAAATATACTTGTTAAATTAATAGAAATAATACTTCTTATCAATCATGCTTAAGATTAAATAGGATGGTATTTGTTTTGTAGATTTGTGTTCTGATTTATTTATTTAACTTATTTTCAAATAATTCCATGGGAACTAGGAACTAATATACAATTCATATTAAATACTTCATTTTGGTTGCGGATGCGTGGATTATTGGTTCACAATAATCATTATTATGATTATAGTATAAAATGTTATGTTTATATCATTGTATGAAGTGGTTTTGTATCTCTGAATGCCGAATCTTGTAGTACCTATAATATAATTTAAAGACTATATAAAATCGTTTATTGAGAGCCATTGATTGAAACAGCTATTCTTTCTCGTTTAAATTGTGTACGTTATTTATAATATTTTTTTTATTACGCATGCATCATAATCAAGGATTATCGCACGCTGCAGCGTGCTTAAAATGATGTTTATGATGCGCCTACTTTTTTAAAGGTTGCTATAGAAACATTTGATCATGTCAAATGTGACAGATTAATATATTCGTCAATATATCCGTTAAGTTTAATATTTAAAACATATTTGAGATTATGATGCATTCGTAATAAAAAATAGCGTATGATATACGTGTATAAGAGGCCTTTAAAGCCCTTGCGACTTACAAAACACTCCGCTGCGCGTCGTGTTTTGAAATATGTCGCGCGTGCTTTAAAGGCCCTCTTATACACTTATATCATAATATACTATAATACCCATTTGAAATATCTCCTTTCTTATTTATCAACCATTAATCAGGTAAACCAAAAAATTTGCATCAGCAATAAAATTAAGATCTCAAGAAGTTCTTCATAGGTATTTGGGAATTAGGAAAATGGACTTTAGCTTCTAAAAGCAGGACGGAAGAAAACGTTTATTGGAAATGCCTGGAATCAGATTGAAGTGAATTTCATTTTGAAATAAATATCAAGTTGCTAAAAAAGAGAACATATATAAATCAGTTTTTCTGTATGAGACATGGGTTTTTAACAAAAGTGGGGATAGAACAGGTTTGTCTGGAAAGTTTCGCCCTTCAAGCTTTTCCTTCCCGACAAGAATTTCGTGGGGGTGGGACAGCCATTTTTACCAATAAAATGTCGGGGCAACCTATTAATTGCAATATTTTGCCAAAAGAAAAGGACTGTGAATTTTGTATAACCCAAATACAACTAAATTCAAAGTCTTTGATAATTTTATGTATATATAGGTCTCCGAGTGGCAATATAGATGGTTTTCTTTCTAAACCCAGTGACATTTTGGATAACGTGTATTCTCCAAAAAGGCTTGTTGCAACATGTGAATGAAATGACAAAAGTAACAAGTACCAGCGCATCTCGAGTGGACAATGTGCTTTCCAACTTTTCCGTGGATAATCTTACTTGTAAAGTATATGTGTCAGGAATATCAGATCACTATGGTCAACTACTCACATTGGAAATGGAAGAGAATCATTCAAAACCTGTTTTCATAAGGAAAAGATTTTTCCCTGATAAAAATATTTCAAATTTTATAAATTACATAAATACTGAGCAATAGCAAGATATCCATAACAGTGTGGGTGTTGACCAGATGTATACAAGTTTTGCAAATGCCTTTTTCTTTTGGTTTGATAGAGCTTTGCCCATGGAAGCTTCTGGAAGTAGGCCGGAAAATAGAAGCTGGGTCAGTAGAGAAATAAAAGATTATGCAAAATACATCAAAGACCTTTATGTATGGTATAAACAGACAAATAGTCAGCAGATACTTTTACAATATAAAGCAGAAAGGAAACATTATAGAGCATACATATCAGAATATAGAAAGTCAATAAATGATAGCAATATATTAAATTCTAGAAATAAATCTAAAACATCTTGGACAATTTTTAATAAACTTAGTAATCGTACCAAAACAAATAAGAACTTAACCCTAACCATTAACGATCATATAATTGAAGATCCCAATAAATTAGCTGAAAAAGTTTAATCTTTCGAATGATGACCAGACAAATATATCCATTTCAGACAGTTTTGCTTATCCATCTATATTTTTAAATCTCACTGAACCAAAGGAAATCTTTAAAATAATCATGAATTTACCAAATAAATTTTCAGCTGGTATAGATGAAGTGTCAATTAAAATTTTAAAATATGTAGCTCAGTTAATATCCACACCTTTGTCTGAAATCGTTAATGAATGTTTTTCAACCGGCGTTTTTCCTTCCGGGCTAAAACTAGCCAAAGTTATACCAATACCAAAGAAAGGTAGTCCACAGTTACTGGAAAACTACAGACCAATTTCTCTACTACCATCAGTGTCGAAGGTCTTTGAGAAGGCAATTTACAATCGAATAATTAATTTCATAAACACACAAAATAAATATGGATTTGTACCAAAAAAGTCAACTGAGCTGGCCATTTTTAATGCTGTCAAGTTTATCA
>MU191950.1:18908-32341 GCA_016904865.1 Pissodes strobi
CCGACACTGTCAATCAAAAACATTAGTTTGTCAACTTGTCGAAACTTATTTGGAAAAGTGTTAAATAATGCCCCCAAAAATATAAAAAAGGTATAATGAACAATCGCAGCTGGTAATTTTAAATATATTGGCATCTAACGCGGCGGTATGAGGGTAAATCTCGGCAAATGGGACGGAAATATGGGGACGGATATATGGGGACGGAATGTGTAAGCCGATGTAACATTATAACCTGTGCGCATTGAGGAGCACGCTAATCCAGGACGGCCGCGATTGCAACGACTCAAATGGCGCTTCTAAAAAGCTAGCCACTAGGGCGATATTAGCTTTTCATTATATTATATTCGCAGTGTATTTGGATCCATAACAGAGCTTATTTTTAATAGACGGTTGAATTAAAAATTAATTTTCGCTTTAAAATCCACGACAAATTCGTCCGAAGCCACGGCTATCGTCTTAAAAAAATCCGGAAATTTCGGGTTTTTATACAATTTTGCCATTTAAAATCGTTTTTGAACGAATTTTAGACGATAAAAAAGCATATTTTAAATTTCACGGACTGTCAAAAGTATTATTCAGATGCCCAGACGTTTAAAATTCAGTCATGGCCCTCTTCTAAAATTTGCAATATTTGGTTATTGTCTTTTCCAAATCAAAATATGCCGGCCCAAGATGACTAGCTGGTAGTGAATAAGCTATGTCCATAGGTTGATGTTATTCCTGGTGGCATTAGATTTTCGTGTCGAATTTGTGCAGTGAATTAATCCACTCCGATTGAAGCTGCCAGTAAGTATTATTAAAGAATCCTAACTAATATTATAAATGCGAATAACTAATATTATAAATGCGAAGGTGTTTGTTTGTTTGTTTCTCACGCTTTCACGCATAAACTACTCAACCGATCATTATGAAATTTTTTACAGATATTTTCAAGAGTATAGTAAAGGACATAGGATACTTTTAGCTTTTACCCGCGCTTTCGCTGGCGTTCATTTTTACGGTTAGTTTTAATCCTATTTTCCACGCGTAAACTACTTCTCATGAAATTTTGTACAGATATTTTGAAGAGTATAGTAAAGGACATAGGATACCTCTAGCTCTTACCCGCTGTTTCGCTCGCGTTCATTTTTACGGTTAGTTTTAATCCTATTTTCCACGCGTAAACTATTTATCATGAAATTTTGTACAGATATTTTCAAGAGTATAGTAAAGGACATAGGACACTTTTAGCTTTTACCCGCGGCTTCGCTCGCGTTTATTATTACGGTTAGTTTTGATGTATAAACATCTGACGCGGCGGTATGAGGGTAAATTTCAGCAAATGGGACGAAAATGTGCATGCGGATGGGGACGGAAATGTGCATGCGGATGGGGACGGAAATATGTAAACGGCTGTGACATCATAACCATCATGCGCAGTGATTTTATGAGGGCTGCTCAAATATTTGTGCATGTCGATATAGGATATGTTTACACATCAGTGTCTCGCTCGAGTACTAGCAGACTCGCTCATTTTTTTTCAACTGGAAAAGGATTAAGTCTGAAACGGAATCTTACTTCAAATTAAGAATGTGATACAGCGAGCCGCAGATGCAACAAAATTGAGCCCAACAACGATCGCAAATATAAAGAAGAATGGGATAAAATCAGACCAGGATTACGCTTCCTGCTTCCAGTATGTCTTCCAAGCAAAAGACCGAAAAAACCCAAAGGTGATATATCACTTTAGCGTCACACGAATTAAAATGTCAGAGATATACTAATCGTTAGTGCACACAATTATTTGACAATATCTGAAATAAAAGTTGCGGATCATGTATTTGTTTTTTCAAATATTTGCATGTGTTCAATGCTGGTGTTATTTTTGGTCGCACCACGGCAGATTTTTTTGTTCGCGTAGAAATCTGCCTTTGCCCATACAAGACGATGCCCCTACCGCATCAGAGGGCTTCAGAGATTCGCGGGCATCACATTATGTCTAATATTACACTTCACGCATGGCCCTCCGCTCGCTACGAGGGCGCAACCAACAGAAACTAACCAAAACTCATCCAAGGCATGTAAAAAAGGAAGAAAAAAACTTTTTACAAATAATATTGAAAATAAAAAAACATGTCTTGCCACTGAAATCCAACCCGGGCCGCCGTATTACAGGCTCAGCCCTCTGATGCGGTACGGGCAACGTCTTCTTCTGCCCATGCTTGCTAATAGGGTCTACCTACACCAATTTTGAGTCTTCACGCATGCGTACGTGCTAATTCATATATTTTTCAAAGTTGTTTTTTCTTGATTTTGGGCATTGCCTTGGATTAGTTTGTGTTAGTTCTGTTTGGTTGCGCCCTCGGAGCGAGCGAAGCGAGCGAGAGCCATGGTGAAGTGAAATATTAGAACGGCAACACCGGGCTGCTGCCAAATGCGCAGGTCCGAACGTCGAAGTTTTGCTGTAGGTAGACGCGAGTGCCTAGCTTAGCACGGCTCAGCTGTGGTACGCATAGGGGTTGCCAAGTGTAATTTCTGTTCGGTTCTCAAATACGGTATCTTGTTGGATACAGTCAGCCAGCATTTTATAGCTAGATGGTGATTCAGAAGTAGGTACTTTCTGTTTATTAAAATAATAAATAATAATAATAATTCGTTAGATTGAGTTATGTAAGACGATCAAAAGTAAGAGAGACAAATTCGCCCTTGTTTGGTTCATTTGGATTAGTTAAGAGAGTATCAGGCGTAGTGCGTTTCTTTTGTTACTTTAGGTTAATTTTGATTTTGTCATAGGCGTGGTTGGTCAGAGCGTAGCGCGCTCGTCTCAATGCGCTTGTTTGGTTAATTAAAGTGAGTTTCGATTCATTTTGCTGAATCTGGGATACGGAGACAAGCTCGCGTAGCGCGCTTGTCTCTTCTTTGGTTAATTAGGGTTAGTTTGTGTTAATTTTGGTTAGTGTGGGTTAGTTTTGGTTACTATGGATTAATTTTGGTTAGTGTGGGTTGGTTTTGCTAAGTTTGGGATTTGGGATAGCTAAGAGACAAGCGCGCGTTCTTTTAACTTTGGTTAATTAGGGTTAGTTTTGGTTAGTATGGGTTAGTTATGGTTAATTTGAGTTGCTTACTTTGGTTAATTAGGATTAGTCTGGGTTAGTTTTGGTTAGTCTTGGGTAATCTTTGGTTAGTTTTAGTTAGTTTGGGTTAGTGTTGGTTTGTTTGGGTTAGTGTTGGTTATTTTGGGGTAGCTGTGGTTAGTTTAAAGACAAGCGCGCGTAGCGCGGCTGTTTAGTTAGTTTGCCAAGTTGTTATACTACTTTTTGAAACATGCACCTGACCTGGGACATTTACCTACTTGAAAATCAAGAATATTAGTGAAGTGTGACAATACTGCAAGTAAAATTCCATCATTAATGTCAAATTGGGAGAGTTTTCGGGTTAAAATGTATTACTAAACAGCCCCTTTTGTGATTTTTTTTTAATTTTTGGCGTCAAACGTGATTTGCGCAATATGTAACGTGTCACAAAACACTTCTAATAATGTCTAATACGCGTCACACAAAAAAAAATTCAAAATTCGAAAAGTTCGCAAAGTAAATATTTACCTAGTTTTTATACGGTTCCTTGCATTTCACGGCAAATAAACTTTGATCATTAAATAAGAGCATTTCTACAGAACCTGATATAAATTAGCCGCCAATTTCCGCCACTTTTTGAAAAAATCTATTTGATATAAACTTGCACAATTTAATAATTTTTGTGACGTGTATCTAATTCGGTATTTTTGCATTTTAGGACCTGCTGGAGATAAAATCTTCACTCGATATCAAATCTTTAATCTTATGAGTCAACAACTGGCCTATTTACAAAGCTATCTTCTCACATATTATGATTTTTCTGAAGGTCAAAAAAAAGGGAAATTAAGTACAATTTTTCACGTCTGCAAGCCGACTTTAAAAAGATGGAATTTTACAAATCCAGGAATTTTTTTTAAATAAAAACACAAAATGGAACATTTTTCATACCGAGAATAACACTGCCAATTGGAAGACCTCAAAAATCATTTTCAGAGTTAGGTGAAAGAAACAAACGAAGAAAAACTAGGAACACTCGAGTTAGTCGAGTTTCACATTTGTCGTTTCACCCAAAGCCGTGGTTCTACCTCGTTTTTGTTTGTTTTTTTAAATTTTTTAATTTAAATTATGTGAACCAATTTCTTAAAATGTGACGTACAATTTGTGAAATTTTCATGTGACCGTTGTCGATTTGTCTTGTTCGATTATCTTCATGGATATGTCCTTTTCCATTGACAAGTAACACTGATGATGACTTAGGCTGAAAGCGCCCTGTTACGCCACTTTTAGAAGTCCTTATGCATTAAAACATTTTGCATGGAAAGAGTGTGTACTTATCAAAAGTTTAACCAAAAAATTTTATTCATGCCACAGCTTGTTGCTACAGGAAACAAAGAAGTGTTATCCAGATGAGGAAACCTGTGCAGAGATTAAATTACAAATTCTGATAGACTTAACTGTTTCAAGATTATCTTTATATTTGGAAGAGGCTTTGTTGACTTTAAATGAAGAAGAACGTAGCCTCTCTAATTCTTCTTCGCAAATGGGGTTGGGATGGATCTGAGCAATCGCGATACAAACAAAGATTTGAAAAGGACGCTGGCTCGGACGCAACTTATTTCAAAGTTCTTTTATCTCATTAAAATTAAATTAAAAATTTAATAACAAAGCATCTGGGAAACTCCCAAGCCATATTCGTCATGCTTTTACCGTCCTAAAGAAACTGTAAAAATAACTAGAGAAGATATTCGTTATGTTGAAAGTGTTCTTGCTCCCTTAAATCCAACATATTTGTATATGTATATGCAAGATAAACCCTTTGCAGCAAATCACATTCTGCTGACAATGGTGGATGTCAAAAGTTTGCAATGCTGCTTGTGAACATTCTTCCACTATGAGTTCTTATATATGTGGAGCTACAACTAAACATTTTAACGACCTGAATGTTATTAAACAAGGCAATCCGGAATCGTTTAATTTTGGCCTATGTGTTTTACATGCAACAATTAGCCTACCAGTAAAGAAATGGAGGCTTCAGACGGAACAGGAGAAAGAAGTAGTTAGAAACAAGAAGACGGAAATTCAGGCCAATTTTAAAACAGCACTAGGACTGTTAGTAGATATTCCCAAACAAGGTTTTGGAAATACGAACGATGGAAATACAAGTCCCAAGTTTTTGCCGATCCGGAATCTTCCTGCAAAATAACCGGAATTGAAGTATCCATTATTCATCATTTCAAAATAATTCTTGAAGTCATTTCTAGTGGCTATAGAGTGGATACAAGAAAATTTGCAAGTTATACAAGGGAAATTTTCGATTTACGTGTAGCACTTTGCACCCAATGACACCTACTATGCACAAATTAGATGTGCATAGTGCAGTGCAGATGTGATAGAACATGCCATTCTTCATATTGGACAGATATCTGAGGAGGCTGCAGAAGCCAAAAATAAACATTTTAGATTATATTGATAAAATAAGGCCAGAAAGTTTTCAAGTGACGCCTGTAACCTGGATATATTAAATCGATTGCTTTTAAGTTCTGATCCATTTCTATCAGTGAGGAGATCTCGACCAAGAATAAAAGAAACATTGGAATTACTTCTTCCAGATGACCCCTTAGATACCATAACCTCTAGAGCCAATTTGGCTTCCAACGAAGATGAGGGTCATACTGAAGAAAAAAATCGTCAGATGGAAGATTCATAATTTTCCTCAAATTCGAGTTAAATTCTTAGTTGTTCTTCTTCTTAAATACAGTTTATTTTTATAAAAACTCTTTTTTTCTGCATTTTTGCCTTAAAAAATTAGTGAGGTTTTTGGAAAAATGTTGGCTTTTATCTTGAATTCTGGTTGAAACCAACAGAATTATCTAGCTTAATAACGTTAGAAATTTTTGGCCAGCTCAACTGGGTCAAGAGCCCACCATTCGACGTTTCTTTATTTACAAGTGTTCATTTTAGAGGTTGCATTATATTTGATAAAGCAACACTTATTGCCTTAGAATTATACGAAATAATTGTGTCTCGAACTGTATAACTAGCGAATTGGGTTAAATATAGGACATGAGAAAGAGGCTATAGCCCATTTATCATATTTTATGCGAGCTGCTACGATTTAGCAGTGAATGATATCACAAATAAATACTATAGGATTTAGCTCTACTTACGTTGGTATTGTTTCTGCTGCCTTAAATCCCTGTACATACATAAATCACCATACACACTTCGATTTGCCTCTGTATAACTGATATCAATATCCCTTTAGTATTTTTAATAGTTTAGCGCGTAAAAGCAAACACTGAATAAATTGAAGATAAAGCTTTTGTAAAAAAAGCGGAGCTTAAAGATGAAAGTACAGATATCTTGCCATAAAATATTATTGGTATATCGTATGCTATCGAATTATGAGATGAATTCTTTGACGAAAAATACCTCATAAGTTATTGCATTATTTACATTAATGGTAGTGTTACGATATAATAACCATACTATAGCGGTACTGCCGTGTTTTGGTCATTTACGTCAGCGCTTTTGCATCGGTACTACTTCAATAGCTAGATCAAAAGCTGAAGTAGAAAACAATATAATTATCATTTTATGCCAGCTCATTAAGCACACCACTTAGACCGAGGAACGGTTACTTATCCAAACTGTCTCTTGATTGCATCGTAGTCGAAGCATCATGTGGTCCTATTGGTCGATCCATCTCGTATTACAATATGTCTTCGTGATGCAATCAATTTCTGTCTAGCTGGGTTCAAACCCCGTTGCTTTTTCATTTTTTTTTAAATATTATATTTCTAAACAGTTTTTTTCTTGATTTTGGGCAACTGATTAGTTTCCTTTTCTTGAACCTCCGTAGCGAGCGGAGGGCCATGCAGATCGACCAATAGAAGCCGATTTTGATATAGTGCTCTATTTGTGTAAATGATCTTATAATGCTCGTTAGTATAGTCATAGTCTAAGCGTACACATTTAAAAATCAATCAATCAATTAATGGTATCGTTATTGTAACGTGACTAAATCGTGACTGTACCGCTGATGTAAATAATCCCTGAGATTATGTCAAAACTGATCTAGGCTTTAACAGTGCATCAGTAAGATAGGAAACGGTGAGCCCTCTGGGTGAGAAACCATATATAATATAATAGTTCCGGTTAAATTTATCCGCGGGTTAAATTCGAAGTTACTGTCATTCGATAGCCTATCAAAACCTACGATTGGAATATGCAAACCAAGATACACATATAACGGTATGATAACGCGCAGATAGAACCTCCCACCTAGAAAGATATGACGTCACCTGGGAGCCAAGGTTTCGATTCTGCTATGTAAGCGTGTATAGAACATATGTTTTGAAATGCAATATTCGCAGTTTTGGGTTATTTTAAAGGACATTTTGGATAATAGGTACCTTCCTAATTATACGTGTGTTAACTAAAGAATAAAAGCACTTTATTTCCATAATTATATTATTAATTATAATTGATATAATATACATACTTTTGATCTAGAAAATAATTTAAATGTAAATGGTTATTTAGGTATTATTTCAATATTTGAGAACTAAGTAATTTCACGATTACCTCAATGGGAAATCTATAATAAATTACTGTTTAATATTGTAAATTTTTATAATTTGATTTGTTTATTTTTTAATTACACCGAAACAAATAAAAGAACACAAGTACCTACTTCTATATTTATTAGCTTATCTTTTACATTAGGTACACATATTAAGTATAGTTACTTTGGTACATTGGGAAACATTGACTGTAGGTATACTGTATATAATTTAATTAATTTATAATGGATTTTTCTGGGCAATGCCAGATGCCGCTTTTAATAATCAACCAAGCAGTGTGCAGTGGTTTAATTACCGGGGTGACAATAGTAGTTATACATACATAACTAACAATTTATTTCTTGTATTTTGTGAATTTTGACATTTTTATCCAATTTTCTTTAGTAGTTATTAAAGCTGATTATTCTGTTTAGGTCCCTTATTCCAATATAAATTCTCGTTCTGCACAAACACGTAATCACCTCGAGTGGCACCGACCATCAGGTATGTTCATTTTATCTTCTCGTCAACAAGCACGCATCCACTGCTTTACTAAGTCGTCATGTTTTAGAAACCGAACTATTACGATGGTCCTGTTATTGTTTTTACACGTTGTCACAGCAAACTTCGGCATAATTATAACATAAACTTGTATTTTATATTATCCCAGTGCATACACAAGAGCATTAAATGTTTAAAAACACAACACAAATCTACAAATTCATTTAAGTAAATAAACTATGACAGCGTCAAACGGAGACATTTGCTCACAAATGACGTAGATGCGCGGGCGGGTCAAAAACGAGTCTAGAAATCAGCATACCGGTATATGTGTATCATTATAGGTTTGTTCCAACCGACTTGAAAACCGTACGAGGGACCGTCATTTCTAGTTGTCAATTTCACTTTTGAAGGCGATAAATATCCTGTCATGTTGACAAACGAATTATACAACTGGAAATTACCGTCCCATGTACGGTTTTCATAGTCAGTTGGAACAGAGCTGATGCAAACCATTTTTTTTAATCTCGTGTGGTTTAGATTTTACAGCTTGTCAAAGTGTCAAAATGCCCGACATTCACCTGTCAATATTTCGTAAACAGCTAAAGATAGGTATAGAATATTATAAAGTCCGTTCAAGTCTATTGCGCTGTTACGTCATATCATTCCATCTTTCTTTATGCAATGAACGTATGTACTAAATTGGTCCGTCAAATTGGAATCTTTGACATCGATTGGCGTCAATGTAAAATATCATAACGAAACTAACAGATTTAATTCATTTATTGATTTGTTGGTAATTGGTTGGTGTTTTACGCTAATAATTGCTAATAAAAATCGTTTTGAGATGTCCCACCGGTTCAGTGAGAAAGAGCAAGCTTTAATTTTAAAATTGGTGCATAATTTCACACGTGAAAAAGATGCTAGTATGCCACTTTTACCCTGGAAAGCTGTGCACAATGTAAGTAATATATATTTTTTATTTATTTGATAATACTAAAAAATTATATCTCTAGAAAAAATGTTTTTTGATGTGTAAACATCTTACGCGGCGATATGAGGTCAAATCTCGGCAAATGAGACGGAAATGCGCAAACCAATTCTAGCCGCTAGGGCGGTATTATATACAATTTTGCCATTTAAAATCGTTTTAAATGGATTTTAGACGATAAAAAAGCATATTTAAAATCAAACGAACCGTCAAAAGTATTATTTTTTAATTGTTATATTCGCAGTGTATTTGGATCCATAGCACAGCTTATTCTTAATGGACGGTTGAATTTAAAATGAATTGTCGCTTCAAAATCCACGACAAATTCGTCTGAAGCCATGACTATCGGCGTAAAAAAGTCCGAATTTTCGGATTTTTATACAATTTTGCCATTTAAAATCGTTTTTAAACGGATTTTAAACGATAAAAAGAATATTATTATTTGAAATTAAACGAACTGTCAAAAGTATTATTCAGATGCCCAGACGCTTAAAACAATATTGTCATAGCCCTCTTCTAAAATTTGAAAAAGTTGGTTTTTGACTTTCCCAAATCAAAGGATATCGGCGCACGATTACTAGGTAAATAAGCTGTTGTATGTATGTTGATGTTATTCCTGGTGGCATTATATTTGCCTGTCGAATTTGTGCATTGAATTAAACCACTCCGAAGCTGCCATAAATAATAAGTATGTAAAATTGATAAAAACGGAACGTGCTCTGGAATAGAAAACAGGTACAGAGACATCTTTTGGCTAGTGTAAAAAATAACGTACGAGTCTATCTAAGACGTACGGATCTTTTCTTTTGACGTCAGAAATTCTGACGTAACAGCGCAATAGCCTTGAATGGACTATACATGAAATGTGTTCAGATTTCTCTAGAGAATCCAAAAATGTAGTAATATATAGGGCGTTTAATTTAAAAAACAGTTCATCCATGGCATAAGTCCTTTGTTTTTGGATCAAATAATTTTTGGTTCAATTTTTTAATTTAACAGCGAAAAACTACATAGAATGGCTATTTTGATTTGTTTGAAAAATATAGAGAATATTACAAATAAGCCCTTGGTCAGTTCTCGTTGGAACACTTTGTACACAACACCTAAAATGATACTACCAATTAGGTACCAAGACACGTACCGAGCATTGTGGAGTTCTGTGCGTCAGGGCTCCTCTAAAATCATTGAAATATGCAAGGTCGCTTAAAAGTTTAATTACCAAGATATTAAATATCGGGATCCATTTTTGGAACTGATACCTATTGCGGTAAAGGGCAACGCAACAAAAATAAATTTTTGAACACTTCTACGCGCTCCTAAAATGCGAAGATAAGTTAAATAATTTAAAGGTGTTTGTAATATTTCTGTAATAACGACATGCTCAAGCTCAAAACTACCACCAGCCAATGGCCAAACACTGCGAAAGTGACCAGGAAATACTAAAATATCACACGTACTCAATTTCCATTTTCAATTTAAACATTGTTAAAAATCTAAAATGTCTCAGATGCATTCTGTAATTTCCTATCTTTAGAGCAGAATTAGCAACATTTGTTTTAATGTTTAAATTACCTGACTCTTTCGAGTTCTGGTTTTCACAATTTAAACTGATTTTAACGATAGTCGACTGATGCACGAATGTGAACGTATAGTAGGTACGGCGAGCAAAAAGCAAACAACTTATTTAGACCGGCAGCTGTGTGCTGTGTGGTCCTTTCTTTCCCAACCTCTGTATAATTTTACAAGTGCAAATTACCTGTACGTATTAATATATATAGATCCAGATGTACAGTGTTTATCTAAATAATGTAGGTACTCGATCAAAATATGCTTCAATATCGCAATTATTAATACCCTTATCAAGACAAATATATATAAAAATATACTTGTTAAATTAATAGAAATAATACTTCTTATCAATCATGCTTAAGATTAAATAGGATGGTATTTGTTTTGTAGATTTGTGTTCTGATTTATTTATTTAACTTATTTTCAAATAATTCCATGGGAACTAGGAACTAATATACAATTCATATTAAA
Organism: Pissodes strobi; assembly: GCA_016904865.1. NCBI lineage: Eukaryota > Metazoa > Arthropoda > Insecta > Coleoptera > Curculionidae > Pissodes > Pissodes strobi. The sequence goes on from MU191950.1 coordinate 30,059, forward strand.
TACTTCATTTTGGTTGCGGATGCGTGGATTATTGGTTCACAATAATCATTATTATGATTATAGTATAAAATGTTATGTTTATATCATTGTATGAAGTGGTTTTGTATCTCTGAATGCCGAATCTTGTAGTACCTATAATATAATTTAAAGACTATATAAAATCGTTTATTGAGAGCCATTGATTGAAACAGCTATTCTTTCTCGTTTAAATTGTGTACGTTATTTATAATATTTTTTTTATTACGCATGCATCATAATCAAGGATTATCGCACGCTGCAGCGTGCTTAAAATGATGTTTATGATGCGCCTACTTTTTTAAAGGTTGCTATAGAAACATTTGATCATGTCAAATGTGACAGATTAATATATTCGTCAATATATCCGTTAAGTTTAATATTTAAAACATATTTGAGATTATGATGCATTCGTAATAAAAAATAGCGTATGATATACGTGTATAAGAGGCCTTTAAAGCCCTTGCGACTTACAAAACACTCCGCTGCGCGTCGTGTTTTGAAATATGTCGCGCGTGCTTTAAAGGCCCTCTTATACACTTATATCATAATATACTATAATACCCATTTGAAATATCTCCTTTCTTATTTATCAACCATTAATCAGGTAAACCAAAAAATTTGCATCAGCAATAAAATTAAGATCTCAAGAAGTTCTTCATAGGTATTTGGGAATTAGGAAAATGGACTTTAGCTTCTAAAAGCAGGACGGAAGAAAACGTTTATTGGAAATGCCTGGAATCAGATTGAAGTGAATTTCATTTTGAAATAAATATCAAGTTGCTAAAAAAGAGAACATATATAAATCAGTTTTTCTGTATGAGACATGGGTTTTTAACAAAAGTGGGGATAGAACAGGTTTGTCTGGAAAGTTTCGCCCTTCAAGCTTTTCCTTCCCGACAAGAATTTCGTGGGGGTGGGACAGCCATTTTTACCAATAAAATGTCGGGGCAACCTATTAATTGCAATATTTTGCCAAAAGAAAAGGACTGTGAATTTTGTATAACCCAAATACAACTAAATTCAAAGTCTTTGATAATTTTATGTATATATAGGTCTCCGAGTGGCAATATAGATGGTTTTCTTTCTAAACCCAGTGACATTTTGGATAACGTGTATTCTCCAAAAAGGCTTGTTGCAACATGTGAATGAAATGACAAAAGTAACAAGTACCAGCGCATCTCGAGTGGACAATGTGCTTTCCAACTTTTCCGTGGATAATCTTACTTGTAAAGTATATGTGTCAGGAATATCAGATCACTATGGTCAACTACTCACATTGGAAATGGAAGAGAATCATTCAAAACCTGTTTTCATAAGGAAAAGATTTTTCCCTGATAAAAATATTTCAAATTTTATAAATTACATAAATACTGAGCAATAGCAAGATATCCATAACAGTGTGGGTGTTGACCAGATGTATACAAGTTTTGCAAATGCCTTTTTCTTTTGGTTTGATAGAGCTTTGCCCATGGAAGCTTCTGGAAGTAGGCCGGAAAATAGAAGCTGGGTCAGTAGAGAAATAAAAGATTATGCAAAATACATCAAAGACCTTTATGTATGGTATAAACAGACAAATAGTCAGCAGATACTTTTACAATATAAAGCAGAAAGGAAACATTATAGAGCATACATATCAGAATATAGAAAGTCAATAAATGATAGCAATATATTAAATTCTAGAAATAAATCTAAAACATCTTGGACAATTTTTAATAAACTTAGTAATCGTACCAAAACAAATAAGAACTTAACCCTAACCATTAACGATCATATAATTGAAGATCCCAATAAATTAGCTGAAAAAGTTTAATCTTTCGAATGATGACCAGACAAATATATCCATTTCAGACAGTTTTGCTTATCCATCTATATTTTTAAATCTCACTGAACCAAAGGAAATCTTTAAAATAATCATGAATTTACCAAATAAATTTTCAGCTGGTATAGATGAAGTGTCAATTAAAATTTTAAAATATGTAGCTCAGTTAATATCCACACCTTTGTCTGAAATCGTTAATGAATGTTTTTCAACCGGCGTTTTTCCTTCCGGGCTAAAACTAGCCAAAGTTATACCAATACCAAAGAAAGGTAGTCCACAGTTACTGGAAAACTACAGACCAATTTCTCTACTACCATCAGTGTCGAAGGTCTTTGAGAAGGCAATTTACAATCGAATAATTAATTTCATAAACACACAAAATAAATATGGATTTGTACCAAAAAAGTCAACTGAGCTGGCCATTTTTAATGCTGTCAAGTTTATCA
>MU191951.1:0-15291 GCA_016904865.1 Pissodes strobi
TATATATATATAAAACTTCATAAACAAATTAATTTACCAAATAACACCTTATTATCAAACTAAATACCAGTTACCCAGTAATTAAATATGGCATTATAATTGTCATCTTGTCAAAGTCAGTTTAAAGCCTGACAATCTGCAAGAGCTTTTTACTGTTTTATTGTATTTGCTAACCATTTTCATTTTTAGTTTTTTGCTTTTCTTGAAAACGGTATCCGAATAGATACCGAATCGACGAAACTAGGTACACATTTCATTAGGGTCACTAAACTTGCACTTGTGCAGTTTACATCCTTGAGCCGGGGCCGAAGTGGCTCTATAACAATTCAAACAAAATTCAATCATTTGTGGAGCCAAAGGCAATCAATTCCAGGGTAAGAATGAATCCTCCACAACAATATAGAACATATTTACAACAGAGTACTAACTACAGCTACAATATTATTGACTGTCCTGTTAAATCGACAAAGAAGACGCAGGTGCCGACAGAAAAGTAGACTTTGGGTAAAATAGTGGATAAGAAAAAGAGAAAGTTATGATGTAATGGACAATTTACTTCGAGAATTACGCATAGGCGATGAACGTTTTTATAGAATTTTTTTGCGAATGGCACCAGTAGATAGTAGATTTTGAATATTTTCTAGAAAAGGTCACACTTTTGATAAGAAAACCAGATACACTGATGAGGAAAGTAATACCCCAGCCGAGCGATTAGCTCTAACTTTAAGGTACTTTCTTGGCTACGGGTAAGTTTGAAACTAAATAAATAAATGCAGAATACAGCCCGGCAATCGCGTCAAAAGTTTCAGCTGAACAAATATTTTTTGCAGCTTCCGCAACTCCTAAAAACTCTGTTCACACTTCGCTATTTTTCATGCTGGCCGCAGCAAAGTAATACTGCAGGTATATAACCTGCGCATGCTAGTTTTCAGGTTGCAGATGTGGTCAAATGAGGGTTCGCCAAAGTTGCGCAGTTTTTCATATAGCAGTGCAGCAAAAGTAGCTTTGTCTGACCTTAGCTTAAGTGAGTCTGGTTCAGTCTAGTGTGGGCACAGTTATAACTCAATGAAGTTTATATCATCTATTAATGACAGGATGAAATTACTTCTAGGATCGGTGTAATCTGTTATACCGATGAGACGAATTTGTTGTTTTTCAATACACAAATCCAACGTGCAAAGCGGATGTAAGCACTTGGTTTTCATAGACTAGTGTCATCCCAATGGGGCGTTTTTATAGGAAAATGTTAACCATAAATCTCTCAAAAACTAAAAATCATAAAAATGGACACATATGTGTTAAACAAAATATACTAAATAATAACTTTCAAATAAAAAATACGCATTTATTCGCAGCTCTCGTACACGTCAACTTATACCAAAAATCATATATCAATCTCGTCCCGTTCGAGTCCACGTCCAGTGCTCGATCCCCCGCTTTTTCTCCGCTTCACAACGATCCCGTCTTTTCAGCATTCTTCCGGCAACGTTTCTTACCAGGCGGCTCCGTTTACATCGGCTATTGTACCTGGTTTCCTAACATATGTATAGAATTTTTATTCTCAATTCATAATCTCGACTGTTTAAAATTAGAGCCGTCACAACCAAATAACACACAGTAATCTTGGTCTATTTCAATTTGATGCGAACATATGCGATTTGCATTGATGGAGTGAGAAACAAAGAAATATATTCCAGCGGACCAAATAAACTCGTCATGGCTGTCTAGATTGCACCCCAGCGCCCAAAACAATAAATACTTAATCCGTCGACCGGCAGACGCTACTATAGCGACCTAAAACCAGTCAGTGCAGGCATCTATCCATTATTGATCAATATTATTTTTTTAATAATTAGAAATTTTTATTTGTTATATTAAACAAGCATTTTTAAGTGACTTGTTGGAGACCGTTTGATGATAATTTGGAAGCCAAGGAGAATGTTCCTAAGATAAATTTTATAGATTATAGTATAGAATTTTAGAATAAATACTAACATATGCAACGGCTTATTTTGAACACACCTAAGGAAAAAAGACAGCCAAAATTTAGAGACCAGCACTGGAGAGTAGAATTAGCGGACTGACAAAAATCTCGTTGCCGCCAATTTATCGGGCTAATAAGAACGGGAATGTGATAGACCAGAGTGCAAAAAGAAAATGAACTATGCACAAATTTAAACAAATTGATAATTGAGACACAGATGTAATGGGAAGAATAAGGTACCTACTTTAGAGACGGTACAAGAAAAACTTAAAGACTACCCTTATTATAATTATAATAGCATAGCATTCTGATGGATTGTAACTTTAAATATCAAAGATTGGTAACAGGATAACTATAATGGAGTCACAACGGATGGTCGAGGTAAAATCGAAACACCGCATTTTAAATTAAAATCTGGCAACATTGCTTTATCTTCTTACTAATGACACAGCATTTATAACATACAGCAAGCCCACTCTCGCTTCGTTCCTATGTTGTAAAAATAATAAACTTTTGCGCGCATATCACCCCCTCCAATGCAGCAGCTGACCGCCAGGTTATAGCCTAAATAAGAATAGCCGCGACATTCGGCTCGTTTAGCGGGGTACGGAATCAAATTTTCTCCCTGAAGCTCACTGAAGCGAGGACACTACGCAGTTGGAATTCAATGCGAATCATACGCGCTTAACTGGGCCGGAGTGCAATAAATTTTCATAGGAATTAAAATTGAAAAAGATTTGTTATTTGGGTAAATAGACTATCGTTATATGTATATATTGTTTTGTTTGTATGTTATATAAATAAACATTAATGTGTTAAAATGGGAAAAGGACGGCAGAGTTGTGCAGCTATGGGATGTATGAACAGTTATAATAATTATTGTTCCCACAGTTTTTTTTTTCATTTCCCAAAGATGATAAAAGGTAAGGCAAATTATTTACATACATTCACATAATGCACAAAGATAAAACATAATACTAAATATTACGTGTCAGGTTGAATACAAAGTTAAACGACTTGGGTGAAAACATTGATTTTATTAACCAGTGCCAGTGTCTACATTTTCCAGTTAAACGAAAATACGAAACGTATGCAAATGGACTGCATTAACATTACAAATGTTTCTGTTTTCCTAATAGGAATATTCAGATCGTGAAAAAGTACATGCTACATTTGCCACATGACGCCATACGCGTGAGAAATCGTGTTACTTTGTTTATTTAAACTTAAATTTAATCATAAGCTATCGGAATCGGTTCAAATGACTAAAATAATTTGGAACTAACTGAAACTAACCGAAACTTAATTAAACGACTAACCAAAACTAGCCAAAAGTAACCATAAGCACCAAAACATGCTAAAACGTATCGGAACAGGTTACAAAAATTAAAGTAAGGTAAAGCTAATCAACACGAAACGGATTTTAGCGACTAACCAAAAACATTAAATTTGATTATGACGTATCCGAACCGAATCAAATGACTAAAATTGGAACAAACTGAAAGTAACCGAAAGTTGATTGAATGACTAACCAAAAGCACCAAAACGGGTTAAAACGTATCGGAACAGATTAAACTTGTTATGTTGTAAAATGTTAAAGTAATTTAAAACTAACCCAAATTAGCCGAATTTTGGCGACTAACCAAAACTAACCAAAAACATTAAAATTGGTTATAACGTATCGGAACCGGTTCCAATGACTAAAATAAATTAAAACTAACTGAAATGAACTGAAAGTTAATTGAACGAAAGTAAGTTGAAACTAACTCATATTAACTGAATTTTGAGGACTAACTAAAATTAACCAAACACATTTAAATTGGTTATAACGTATCGGAACTGTTCAAAGGACTAAAATAAATTGGAACTAAGTGAAGGTAACCGAAAATTGACTGAATGACTAACCAAAAGTAACTAAAAGCACCAAAACGGTCTAATATGTATCGGAACAGATTAAAAATACTAAAGCAAGTTAAAACTAACCCAAATTAGCCGAATTTTGGCGACTAACCAAAACTAACCAAAAACATTAAAATTGGTTATAACGTATCGGGACCGGTTCAAATGACTAGAATAATTTAAAACTAACTGAAATTAACCGAAAGTCGATTGAACGACTAACCACAACTAACCAAAAGCACCAAAAAAGGGTTAAAACGTATTGTAACAGATTAAAAATATTAAAGTAAGTTGAAACTAACCCAAATGTACCGAATTTTGGCGACTAACTTAAATTAATTAAAAACATTTAAATTGGTTATAACGTAGCGGAACCTATTCAAATGGCTAAAATAAATTAAAACTAACTGAAAACGTCGATTGAACGACTAACCAAAACCAACCAAAAGCACCAAAAAGGGCTAAAATGTATCGTGACAGATTCAAAATATTAAAATAAGTTGAAACTAACCAAAAGTATCCGAATTTTGGCGAATAACTTAAATTATTTAATTTATAAATTTAAAACATTTATATTGGTTATAACGTATCGTAACCGGTTCAAATGTCTAAAATAAATTGGAACTAATTGAAAGTAACTAAAATTTGATTGAAAGACTATCCAAAACAAACCAAAAGTAACTAAAAGTACCAAAACGGGCTAAAACGTATCGGAATAGTTTAAAAATATTGAAGTAAGTTAAAACTAACCCAGATTAACTCAATTTTGGCGACTAACCAAAACACTAAAATCGGTAATAACGTATCGGAACCGAAAGTAATCGAAAGTTGATTGAACGACCCAATTTTGGCGACTAACCAAAACTAACCAAAAACATTAAAATTGGCTATAATGTATCGGAACCGGTTCAAATGACTAAAATAAATTAAAACTAAACAAAAGCTGATTGAAACCAAACTAACCAAAACTAATCAAAAGTAACCAAAAACACCAAAACGGACTAAAACGTATCGGAATAGGTTACAAAATTTAAAGTAAGCTAAAACTAACCAAAACGAACCGAATTATGGCGACTAACCAAAAGTAACCAAAAGCACAAATTTGATTATAACGTAAGGAGTCAGTTCAATTGACTAAAATAAATTGGAACTAACTGAAACTGACCGCAAGATGATTGAATGACTAACCAAAACTAACCAAAACGGGCTAAAACGAATCGGAACAGGTTAAAAATATGACAGCAACGTTTTGGCTAATTACATATTAATAGATTTTTCCTATCTACAAGTGGAGGGTAATTTTTTAGGTCTTCCTATCCGCACCTTTTTCTTATTTTTTTTAAATTTTGATAATGTTGAATATTAATACGCATTTCTTTAATTAATTATATTATAAACACTCGTGTTTGTATTTTTACTTTTATAAACTCTGCTTGAATAAAACTATTTGAATTAATACGCAAATCACATTTTTGGGTTTTTATTCATCTTTTTCAATGTCCTCCCGGTTGCATCTCTGCGAAAGACTGTGAATTTTTATTATTTAGTAGGGTAAAACCAAATATTCAAATAAATATTACAAATAAAGCATTTTATTACAAAAAGCATACAAAATTACATAGCAGAAGAAAAATCTATGCGGACCACCCGAAACCTGATTAATATATGTCTCTCATTTTGAGTTGTCCCAAGCATAGAAATAGCTGTTTCGATGATTTTCCTGAATTTTTGGTACAAAACGGCCAAGCGATTTTGAAACAGCGGACAGAGCCAACGTTAAAGTTCTGCTGATAGAAAAATCCCCAACCATCGAAAATCAACCTACCGAAAATATAAATTTACAACGTAGTCCAGGTACATTAAATTAGATAGAGCATTGAAAATTTTTAACTTAAAATATATTTTAGTTGCTACTTCCCGATCAACACCATCCGTAAATTCGCAGTCTGTGCAAACTCCTTTGATTTTAACAGCTACAACACCCAGGAAAACAAAACTCCGGAAAATTATCAAAGGAATTAGAAAAACATATAACAGAAACGTTCAGAAACTTAAACAAAAATCGAAGAATTTGAAAATAATAGCAATTTAGACAACATTTCTTTCGAACAGTATAAACAGCTCACATTTAAATTCTGTCCCTCGGTGGAAGTGGCTTCTTGCATAAATGCTGTTCTAAGCCAGATAAGCAAAAAGCAGCAAGGAAGAAGGTTTTCAAAACAATTTAAAAATTATTGTGTGACGTTGTATTTCCTCGGCTCAAAATTATACAAAAAGTATTGATTAATAGACTTTGCTTACCAAGTATAAGGACTCTCCAACGATTTATAGAACATATAAAAATTCGTCCAGGAATAAATAATCTCGTGTTCGACACTCTTCAGAGGAAAACAAATCAATTCCGAGCGGTAGATAAACTCTGCTTTTTATGCGTGGACGAAATGAGCATTAATTGTTTTACGCAACTGATACGGACTCAATTGTTGGATTTGAGGATGTAGGAAATGAAGAAAAAACATTCAAACCGGCTCTGAATGCAACAGTAGTCATGATAAGGGGAATTGCATCAGACTGGAAGCAACCTGTGGCTTACTTTTTTGTGAACACCACTTGTCCTGGGAAGCATTTGAAAGCTATTATTAGCGATATAATATCAAAATTGACGGGAATCGGTTTAAGAGTTAAAGCAATAGTGTCTGATATGGGAAGTGATAATGTACAGTTAACTAATATTTTAAAAGTAACACCAGAAAACCCATTTTTTTATCATGAAGATCAAAAAATTATTTATTTCTTTGACATACCACATTTGATAAAGTCTTTCCGAAATAATCTTCTTAAATATGTTTGACCTGGGCATATATAGAAACATTTTTTAAACATGATCAACGGTATCCAGTTTGTGCTGCTGTCAAGCTTACACAGTTACATATTCGTCCTAATAACTTCGAAAAGATGAAAGTAAAATACGCAGCTCAAATATTTAGCAACACATTAGCGGCTGGTTTGAATGTTTATATAAGATTCGGGGAACTTCCCCAAGAAGCGACCGCAACTCAAAAATTTTTGGAAAAAATTAACAACGTTTTTGACATGCTTAATTCTTCCAATATTTTTGGAGCTACATGGTATCAAAATGCTTATAAGGGATTCGAAAAGCAAACTATATTTCTTCGAGAATGTTATAATAGTTTTAATAATTTAATAGTACGCAACTCTGATGGAAAAAATATTACCAACGGAATAAAACGCACGGTGGAAAATAAGTATTAATGCTACCATGCAGCTATGGGACATTTTAAAAAAGGAGGACATGCAATTTTTATTTACACGAAGACTGCAGCAGGACTGCTTGGAAAATTTTTTTGGTTCAGTTAGGCAGCAAAGTGGAAACTGCGTGAACCCAACTCCCATTCAGTTTATTCGCGCATTCCGAAAGTTATTTTGCATGAAGATAATACATTCAGGTACTGAAAATTGTGAAGACGATACTGCACAAATTATTATTAAGGTCTCGGATATACCCAATATGGAAGACAACATTATCGACTCAACAAGTAATGGTAATAAATCGGTCCAATATGATAATATTAGTGATATAGATTATAAAACTAGCGACATCTTACAAAAAAAAATGTTTAGGTACATAGCCGGCTATTTGATCAAAAAATGTTTAGCCAAACATACTTGCTCAGTTTGTCAAATGTATGCAACAGAACTTAATGAATTGGACGATACGTCTTTTTATTCTTATTTCCGCGCATACCATCATGATGACAAGCATTTGTTTTACATATGACCAATACAAATTTTGTTTACTTTGTTGCGTCAATGGAAACAGCTTTTCAAAATAATTTTGAAAATTTTGCCATTGGTATTAATATAGTAAGCAGATTTGTGAAAGAGTTTGAAAAAATTAAATTCCAACATCCATGCCACTATTTTCCACTTACATACCTAATGACACTATATGCCCGGGTACGAGTAATACAATAAAAAAAAATCACAAATATTTTAAAGAGCCCAAAGATAATCGAAAATTAATAGTATGGAAACATTCATAAAATATATATGTATACACATTTTATAGAAATAAGATGTTTTTAATTTTTTTATTAGTCTTACAACATGTTGATTTTAGTTTGGCACTATTTTTGAATTATATTTCAATACAAAAGGTCTCACAAGAGCGGGACATATTTTCCAATTTTTAAATTCTTCTAAAAATTCTAGATATTTCATGTAGCATGTCGAATAGCATTCCTTACATTTAAAGCAACTGTTTTCAAACAGTAACTTTGAAATTGTTGTAACTTTAAACCCCTGTAGAATTTGATTGGTTTAACTTAGAGCCAAACGATTTGCATCTTCTTATCTTAGTTATTTAGTATCTATCTAGAGATACCAAATTTCCGGTTTGGTGGGGAGTATTTTCCAGGTTGTGGTTATGTGGAAGATAAGAAAGTGCAAAACATTTCGTTTGACAATAAACAGTTCGGATTCTACAATGAAGGTGTAAGTCTCAAAAACATTGTTTTTGCTGATTGTTTTTCATAAAAGTGTGTTATAACGTTAAAAATAAATAATTTTCTACATAAATGAGTTGTTTTATTGATCGTAATTTATCAAAATAATATGGAACTCAATTATATTTTTCTTTAGGTAATTGACTTATCTTTCAAGAATGCTGTACATATTTACTACAAGTAATCTACATTCGCCATTCTTAATTTCATTTCAAAAGACATTTTTAAGTATTTATTTCAGTATTCAGTATTTAGTTCAGTGTGTAATAAATAGATATCCGGCTCTCTTTATGCGGTTTTTTGGATCGTTAAAAAATTCGTTATTCTCTACTCGAAATAAGTAGTATTTTATAAATCATATATGTTGTAGTGGAAGTTTAAATAAAATAATAGGGCAGAGTAACAATTTTAGTATATAAAGTCCTAAAAAAATTGAGTACAGCTCACTTCACTAAAGATTGTCGTGACGTTGACGTCAAGATAGATTTATTTATTTCCTCCCCATTACGGAGTGATAAAGTTGGCCCTCGCTTATCAAAGGTGCCGCGCTTAAGTTTCGCAGCTATATGCTTCTTTAGGCTATGGCCAGGCTATGGCGGCCCGCTAAGAATTAAACGGGACCGGATTTGCAATTTTGTATGTGCCTAGTATAGTTACAAGAAAACTATTTCATTCGGGAATAATGCTGAGCAGTTTTTTAAATGCTCTGCATGTGTATGTGAATTTATTATGTAAGGTCAAAAATGAAGTACATTGTTATCGCGTTGGTTGCTTCTTAAAAAAAATATGTGTACATAATACACGAGTATGAGAATTACGAAATGCGAGTGTCTTAATAGCCATTTAATGAGAGTTGCATACACTATTTTCTCTACGACCAGTCGTAATAATAAAAAATAAGTACTTATAACCTCTGCAAATAGTAACAATTAACGTCAAAATTGATAAATTTTTATATGTCGTGATCATAGCAATCTTTGATATTGACCGAATATTACTCTGATGTTGCATTTTGATTGATTATAACCCTGTATCATAATGAAATGTCAGTATAATTTTGCATGCATTTTTTTTTAATTCTTCAACATATGAAATTATACCCCGTACTACAAAATTTTACAATAGGTATGACAAACAGAACCTTCACACTAGCAAAATAATCTACGTACTGGTTTTGTTATCTAGGCCACTATTGTTATTTTTAATTTTCATTATAAATACTTTATATTGTTATTTCGATAGAAATTTGTAACTACATACCTTCTCACATCTAGTGGGAACCTGGAGAAACTAAAATTACAGGTTTTTGAATTGTTCGTACACTTTATTGCCGCACAGCGACTTATTCCACTACTAATGTCACTCATAATATTTAATTTTCACGCAATAAACACAAATTTACCGACTCCGAATCTGTACTCTCGCACTATGCGCCAACATGCGTCAACATGAAACTGTTAGCTCGAGCTGCTGAGAATATGGCGTCTAGGTGCGCAGCAGCCCCTATCTCGCCACGGGATTTCAGGCGGAGTGGTTTTGCTATTCTCTTTATGCTATGCTAATGATGACACTTCCAGGTAGCATCACAGAAATGTTGTAACGAGTGTATAATTTTGTTAGGTTGTATCAGTTTATACAGAAATACTAAAATTTACTTAAAAACCTGTGTCTTTATGGTAAGTGGCTATGCTTTAGTTTCTTATTGTATCGTATCAAATTTATATTTTAGGGCATCTTATTGTACTATTTCACACTTATTTAAGTCTTTTAATGTTTGGTTAGAATTTTTGGCGGCATTTTTTCAGCGGCCAGCATCTGGTACCATAATTTGCCTCCTACACAGTTATTGGCCGCCATGGCCAACTTCTAGTGCTAAGCCTAATATAATATTTTTATGAAATTTTATATTTTTTAGTAACTTTGAGCACAAATTAACCGTTTTGTAGCATTTTTTAAGTTTTTTAAATGTGTAACCAGCAGTTGGCCGGTGGCGAACACGCCTTAGACCTTAGATTTTAGGGTGGACAACTACTGTACCTATTCCTTTTTAAGCCCTAAGCTCTTTTTGGTTTATCCACAAGTCCATCAGATTTTTTTAGGTTCATAATGTCTGCCGGAAAAAAAAATGATACGCGTAATTAAGAATGCACGGAAGCTTGTAGCATTTTCAAATTTTGTCATAAACAAATGCTGCAGCTTTGCTTAGTTTATATTTATTTTTATTTGCAAACACAATTTAGTTTGGATTATTCCAATATAGGTACAGTGTAAAGTACATTACCTTGTTTTACTTTGAAAGTAATTGAATACACTTTCTATATTTAGATTTATGTATTTTTATGATGTACTAGATGCTTATGATATGATGATAACAACAGGTTTGATTTTTATTCCTTTCTGGATCGTAGGTGCTCGACTAGGTTTCGGAAACCTCTTTTAAAGGTTCTGGTTATGCATTCCAATTTGCTAGCTATTGTGTTCATGGATTTTAATACTTGAGCTCTCTTTTTATTACTCGGGAAAATTCTCACAAGCCTTTGTATGCCTTGAGTATGTTTACTATTTTAAACCAATTGCTTGCAGTATCTACCTCAAACAATTTGGAGATCATAAGAGTCATCTAATGTATATTAAAATTAATTTGTCTAATTGTGATTCGGTGTATTATTTCCTTTTGTTTTATTCATCTCTCGAAGAGATTTCGTGATTCATTTCTTAAGTGTCATTCACCTATGAGTCTTACAGTTAGACAGGCACATCATATGATTTTAACAGTTAGGTTAGACAGGTTCAAGAATCGACGTTCCTAGTAACGGCTTCTCCCTGCAGATTTTTAAGGCCTATTTACTTGCTGCTTGGCGAATATGGTTTAGAGTAGAAGTTCGATTAACCGAACTGTAACGTCAGATGGTTTTTCATGCGCTTGGACTCGCTATTTCAACTAAGTTAAGTTGGCAACTATGTTTCGGAGGACGGTGCTGATATTCGTTCCGTGATTCCTTTTTACGTTAGACCGGCGAGGAGTCGATAAGCCGGCATCCTTTGTGGAGCCTTTCGAGGTGCCTCATCCTCATGGACTGGTTCAAATAATTAGTGTCATTATTTTATGATATTTTTGTTACGTGTATGTATTTCGACTCGAACCAGGGTCCTGGAGGCTACCTATATAAGTTTTTGTTGAGTTATTGGAATCCTACCTCCACGTGAAGAATCTATGTATTGCTGTTGGTTTCATGTTGCCGATCCTTGGATTGTTGATTTTGGAGAAGTCTCTAAAATGGACACTATTCATTTTGTTCGACTGGCTCTTACCAAGCAATAGGCCCTATAGATAGTGCTATAGGTAAGATGAAAAACTAGTTAGGTTATGAGTAATCATTTCAATTTCAGATATTTATTTTTTGCTAAGACAAACAATTGTTTTTAGGGTCCTCTCCACGGGTACAGCTCTAGCGCACTTATATCGTTTCGCCTTAATTGCGATATCTATTTTTGCGTGTTTTGGGTTAACACCACCGCATGCGTGTTACGCTCTTGTAGCTTATCATCGGCTGGATGTGGTGTATCAATGTTTGGAAAGCTCAGGATATGATTTGAAGTGCTTTGGAGATGCATGGACCGTACATATACTAATACTGGTATTTATTTGGAGAATAATTTTAAGATTAAGAATACCTAGTTCATGATTTGTAAGTAATATCATTTACCTATTTGTAAAGCTGTCTTTGGCAAATTTAGATTTTCTGCAGATTGAGTGATTAATTACACATGTCTTATTTTATATCCTTCCGGCAGAATAAAATTCATGAATTTTAAACCCTGTGCGCCATTTATTCTAGTAACCTATTAATCGGTACACAGGATATTTGCCTAACAGTTTGTATCTCATGATTGTCAGTAATAGTCAATATTATGTAAGCTTCTTTTCTATTGCTTTATTGTTTATACATGTGATTGTAATTGTACTGTATAATTGTTGTTTTATATCAAGGGATCTTCTCATTAGTAGGGAAAGAATAAAGTATTTATTTTGGGGAAATATTATGCCTTATTGAAAAGCTCCTCCAAAAATTACTTTTCAGGATTTAATAACATTATAGATTTTTCCTAGTTGAGTCACAGTTAACTAGGTGGTAACCAATATCTTTATTAAAGTGTACCGAGGATCCACGAACCTAGCTCCGAGCCTAACTCTCCACTGTATTACTGGCTGCCGTTCGCATCTATTGGTAAGTTTACTAAATGGGTTTAGGAAATGTTGCAATAAGCTTATATAGAGAAAGCCCTTGAATCAATTATCAATGGGACTAGCCAGCAGCAGCCCATCAACTCAATGTTCTAAGAGCAACCCTACAGTTTAGGGTGAGTTAAAAATTTCGAGATAAAATTACTAGTGGTTCAAATCCCATTCTGTCGTTGAAGGAAGAGGCTCAAGTTAAAGACTGGATTTGTGCATGTCAGAATAAACGTTTTCAGCTGAGGATAGAAGATGTACAGGAGTCGGCCAAAGGATTTTGGATGCTAATCCCAGCGAGAATCTAGTCATAGACAATATGCCTATAAGAAGCTGGTACTGGTGCTTTTTAAAGAGAAATCCAGAAATAACGCTGAGGACTCCAGATGCGATTACTGCGGCAAGTTCTAATATTTCTGAAAATGATATTCGGAAACGGTTTAGTGGAGTAGAACATTACCTAGATAAAAAAAGAGGTTATAGTGACATTTTAAAAAGCGCCATCACGTATTTTTAATGGTGATGTAATACGTTTCTATCTATGTCCGAAAAATAAGAGAGTGTTATCTGTGAGGGGAAGTAAAAATATGTACGAAATGGAACATTACTCCAGAGTTAATTTAACTGTAATGTTAACGTTTGCCGCATCTGATGATCTTACACCTCCAATGGTAATTTATCCATACAAAAAATTACCATCTGTAGTATAACGTACCCGGGTCGATTCAACATAGTTGAATCAGATAAGTAAAATTGTGGTTTGCCTTTATTTTGCCAATGATCGTCAAATTAGATTAAAAAGAAATGGATTAAAAAGAGGACCAATACCTACGTTGTGTTATTATTATATCTTGCACAATTATACTCACTCATTATGCGCTTCAACGGAACACATTTAGGGAAACTTGAGGGAAAGGTGCGTCATGTAATTGAAACCACAGATTCCTAATACGCCTAATTTATTAAAGAAAAACGTGCCGGACTCAGCCTGGAATTCACGAGGGGAAAGAGTACGGCAGAGAAACCCTCGATCTAAATTCCTAAACCGAATTATGCTGTATAATCTATTAGTATTTTAATTAATTAAATTACTGTCTCCCGTACCACAATTCGTAGTTCCACACTTGTACAGGGTGTTCACCCATAATGTCCCCCCCCTTTAACTTTGTTAATTTTTAAGCTACAAAAAAAAATAAAAAAACGAAATTGTAGGGTTTTTTATGTAGTTTTTGCACACCTAAACAAAAAAACAAAAAATTGTATAGCATACAGGGTAGATCAAAAAGAACCATTTTTTTAAATCTAGCCGCCATTTTTTATTCGATTTTTTGATTCTACCTAAAATTCTAAGGATTTTTAATATAACACACTATATGCCTATTCCTAATACTTTAGAAGTTATTGACAGTTGAAGTCGCTATTTTTTAATTATAATAATAATTATTTAATCATTTTTAAAACAGAAGATACAAAATCACTACTCGAAGCAATGAGGTCGAATTGAGGAAACTCAATATTTACACCTCAATGAGTTGAAAAGCTAAACAAAAAGTTATATTCTTAGGTGGCTGTTGCCATAAAAAAATAAAAGAACGAACAAAATAGCGAATTCAACTGTCAATAACTCTTAAAGTATTAGGAATAGGCATATAGTGTGTTATATTAAAAATCCTTAGAATTTTACGTAGAATCGAAAAATCGACTAAAAAATGGGGGCTAGATTTAAAAAAATGTTTCTTTTTGATCTACCCTGTATACTGTACAATTTTTTGTTTTTTTCTTTACGTGTGCAAAAACTACATTAAAAACCCTACAATTTTGTTTTTTATTTTTTTCTGTAGCATAAAAATTAACACAAAGTTAAAGGGGGGGGGGGGGACATTATGGGTGAACACCCTGTACCAATACATTTAAAACTGAAGAGGTTTTTGTTAGTTAACCAGACGCCGCTGGTAGGTACTGAGGTCCTGGATTACGGAGGCTACCCAGCTATTTAGTTGCAAATATGGGACAATACCATAGTATAGTTTTATACTTATCTCTAGAATGATCATTATAATTATAACTAGGATATTCTCCCGTCAGGGTAGGAAATGGTTAGTATAGATTCATCAAGGCCCTTGTGTACTCTCTCACTCATTCTAATATTAAAACCCTAGCACAAAAAGACAGCAAATAATACATTTTATGTTTTCACTTGAAGCAGTGTTAATCACAGCATAACACGATTTCATTAAATATATACACAGGTTATGTAATCAAATATGAATTACCCATGAAAATAGAAGAAATATTTATGCAAATTATGTTTATAACAATATCCAAATATATACACGTATTATGCCATCAAATATGAATTATCCATGAAAATAAAGAAATTTTATGCAAATAATGTTAATAACAATATCAAAATATATACTCATGTTATGCCATCAAATATGAATTATCCATGAAAATAAAGAAATATTTATGCAAATAATGTTAATAACAATATCAAAATATATACACTTGGTATGCCATCAAATATGAATTATCAATGAGATTAGTAGAAATATTTATGTAAATTATGTGAATAACAATATGAAAATGTAGACACATGTTAGGCCATCAAATATTAATTATCAATGAGATTAGTAGAAATATTTATG
>MU191952.1:0-14055 GCA_016904865.1 Pissodes strobi
TGATGCAATTGCAACATAATGTCACAACCACCAACAAATTCACCGTTTATAAATATTTGTGGGATTGTAGGCCAATTCGAATATTCTTTAACATCCTGTCGTAGGGATTCATCGGTAAGAACATTGTGTGCGTCATAAGGTACTCCATGCATCCTCAAAATCTGTACCACGGCATTGCTGAATCCACACTGAGGTTGTTCAGGGACTCCCTTCATAAAAACCACGACTTTATTATTTGTAACCAACTTTTTTATGTCATTAGCTGATTTCGAACTAGCATATCGAATTAAGTTTAGTCCAGGGGTAACTAGAAACCTTCCTTTGGTGCACATATTCATATCCAAATATTATAGTAAAACTTCAATCAGAATAATTAACTTGATACTGAAACATGAACCTGAAATCAGTGAAATCTACACAATGGAAAACGGAAATTTGGAAATCTGACATAACCTTTATTATTTGTGTGTGTGTGATATGAAAAATGGCTCTGATCTTGCGACCAACTTGCCAGCCCACCCCTCGGTCCGGCGCTTAGGCAGAGACACAGCTACCCTTGTGCTTGCGTTACACGTGGTTCCAGTTTGAGGGGTCTTGTATTCTGGGGAGGAGCTCCAGCATGTCGGGCATGTGCCCCTGGTGCTCCCGACTATTGCACAAAATTAAAATCTATGCACAAAACTAAAATCTATGAAGGGCACAGCTAGAAATGGTCCTACGGCAGCTTCCGGCTGCCCCCGGCCTGGGTACCGGCGTGAATAGGTATTTCTTCTGGCTATAATTCTATGAAAGGCACAGACTACGCTGGCTGGGACGTCCGGTTCTACCTCGGGGAGAAAAACGGTCACTAAACGTTTGCCACGTGTTCGCTCAATGGTCTGTACCAAAGGCGCTCAAAGAGCCGTCACCGAACGCGTCTACACTCGACGGAAGTCGAATCGGAAGTGAACCTTTATTATTAATTCCCTTCTTTTTCCGTTTTAGACAGTGAGAATCTTCTTTCTTTCTTTCTATGTCCTATTGTCTTAGAAAGACAATAGGTATGGATTCTGCTCCACAAAGGGCAATTTCGCCAGCGCACCCCTCGTCCGACGCTTAATTAGAGGCATTCCAGTGTGAGGGGCCTATTTGAAGGAACCTCCAGTATGGCGGGCTTATGCTCCTGGTGATTCCCGACTTTACAAATAACTAAACTTTACAAAGATAAATATGATTTATTGCACTGCACGGCTGAGTTCTTAATGCAAGGATGATTCGCACGCTGTAGGCATAACCACTTTCTGTCAGAGACCCCGATCCCCACAGGAAATAATCCCGACCGCCATCAGGCCACGCTACCACGTACAGAGATGAAACCAGAGTCCTAGTAGGAATCGACCCTCCACTACGCGACCCATCCTCTACATCTTCTAGCCGGCACGACTTTCCAGACTCCCTCCGAAGGTTAAACACGTTTTCTAAGCAAAAAACTTCCACCACCTGGTGCCGAATTCTGTAATCCGTTTTCAACGTGTTCTCCCTTCGAAGGCAGAACCGGAAGTGAGAGTGAGAATCAGAGAAATGAGAATCATATCATTCGATGAACAGTTTACACGTCTGCCAACCCAACACTGTCGTTGTGGTTCGGGGTTCGGATTCGCGTCTACCTACCACAATTTTGAGCCCTCACGCATGCGTACGTGCTATTTCAGATAATTTTCAAAATTCTTTTTTCTTGATTTTAGGCATTGCCTCGGGTTAGTTTTGTTTGATTATGCCCCCAACGCGAGCGGAGAGATACGCGTGAAGTGAAATATTAGACGACAACAAGGGTTGCTGCTGCATGTGCAGGTCCGAAGGTCGAAAATTTATCGTAGGTAGGCACTAGTGGGATTAAGTCATTCGGGGCAGAGACAAAGAAGCGGGACATTGAGGCAACACTTTATTTTAGGTTTAAAAAAGAACATTTTTATCGATTAGCAGGAGCACTGAGAATTCCATAGCAAATTAGATGTATTATTATTATAGTATTATTTATTCCAAGAAATAATAATGCCCTACAATGTTTAAAAATGCAAACACTATATATTTAAGTTTTTTTAAAGTAACTTATAAATATTCCAAGTTAACTAATAAAAATATAATTTCTATACGTTTTCACATCAGTCATCGAATAATCAATCAAATTCCGCCAAACTCACAAGAATGTTAGCAACTTCTATGCGCATTGGCGACATTGCAGCCCATGAAATAACCACAACGATTGCGATAACACCTTCCTTATTTCTTCGTAATTAACGGAAACCGTTATCGTTAATAAAGTCAAAGTGATGACATTTTAGTACTGCGCATGCTCACAATAACGATAACCATAACGACATGCTGCAACAAGGGGCTTAAAATCTCTCTAATGTCTTCAAAGTTATTCAAATCGAATTCTGCCTGAACCTGCATCATAGCACCCTCCTGCTGCAGAGGATTGTTTCAAAAATATCATTCAGGATAATACCTCTGATTAACTTGTGGTTGGCTCCAATAGGATCATGTCTTTGAATTATATTTTCTAGACCCAACTAGCAAATATAGTTCCCAGTCCTTTATAAAATGTCACTGCCCCTAAAGTATAGTTCCTAGACCCACCCTGCCACTTAAAATGTTACTCTATAAGGAATAGTCACTTTGAAGTATATTTCGAGAGTGACCGGTTAGTGCCTACCTACCATAAAAGTGGAAAATAAACACCCCGATTGCAAGTGGCAAACATGTAATTTAAAGAAGTGGCTGGAACTACCCGAATCTTCGAATATGACACCATAAAAGACCAAAAACTTTATAGTAACTTTTTAAAGTAGCGGTCACTAACAAGTTCTGCCATAATGCCTCCATAAAGTTTTTGTTACTTTATAGTAACAATTTAAGTTACAGGGTAGACGCGGCCACGACACCTAGTTACTTCTAATTTATAGTAGCAATGAAAGTACCAAAATAGTTACTGCCACCTTCCTAGGTCACCATAAAGTTATTGTTTCTATAAAGTCGCCTCTGGGTAGTTACAATTGTCACTTTATCAATCCGAAGATTCTAAAGTTCCAAACGGGTAGGGTTGGCCTAATATATTATCGTTCCCGGTAATTTTTGGAAGCATATGGAACTATAAAGTCTTTTTCGGGTTAAACGGCCATATTTTTTTTATGACTTTTCAGACGAACAGCCAAATGGCTCAAACATTTTGCGTTTTCAAGCTAAATATACCAAGATTAAAGCTTTTTTCCTTAGTTATTTTGTTATTTTTGACGGTGGACTAATATTTTAAAGTTTCACGCCAGTTTTAAGCAAATTATTTTTTTTTATTTTATTACTACATGGATTTCTATTGCAAATAATATAATAATTTGAAATGTTTTGAGAGGCGCTCGAAAATTTTGTCATATAAACCCACTATTTTATTCAGTAAAGTCGACTGCGTTTTGGAATTTACCAACAAAAGGCGTTAAAATCGCATGGTAAATAACAAAAAAATAATAATGGCTTCCATAATTATTTTCCATCATGACATTTATTTTTATGGAGTGTGAAATTGCATGAAGAGGTCGCTGCGAATTAAGTTTAAAAGTTTAACGAAAGTTCCACATGTCGGTGGAAAACACTTGGCTGCCACGAACCCGCGACTAGGCAGCTTCGTAACAGATAAGTCGCATTCACCAGTAGGCTACTTTATAGTAACACATCATAGTAACTCTTTTAGTGGCAAAAACTACCCAAGACACTACCCGGCTACTCAAAATCTTTCCCCATTTTGGTCGCAGTTACTTAGCAGCTACGAATATACGACGTAGCCGCCGATGGTCACCGCCCACTTTGTAGTGACTTTGATAGTAGCAGTTACGTATCTGCCACCATAAATGCTAGTTGGGGAGCTTCTCTCATTCTGTCCAACGAAACTGGATAGCTCGGAAATCTAAGATTTGGTTAGTCTGGATGGTGTTACTATATTCATACCAAGAACCAAGAATGTTAGAGTTTCGGATTCTTGTATTCATACTATACAAATACACAAATGAAATGTCATCTGACATTTGTCACTGCCGTTATTTTGAAGAGGATTATTGACGTTGGTTTTAAGGGGTTTGAAATCTCTTTTATGAAAGGCGTCGTAATCGTTATCGGTAATAACGTTAACCATTACACTGCCCAAAAATGCTGTTATTTTTAGATGGCTTAAAAACTCTCTAATGACTGAACGCGTCGTCACCGTTACCGAAAATAGTTCTCTATGAACCTAGTCTCGTGACAGCTTTTAAGAGAGTATAGACCCCTCAAATTACAAATGATCCGCGAGATATTTCGTGACGCTCAAATATTAAAGCACCCTGAGGCGCTTTCAAGCTAAATGTTTTGAGCACGCGACCGAGCCCCGGTGCGCGCAAATGTTCGACACACACGTGTTTCAGCTGTTACCGCGTTTGAAACACAGGTTACTTTCCCCATGCCCCTTAAGAACCTGCAGGATATTTCGTGCTTGTTGCGAATTGCCTTGCAGCAAAGCCATAACAAGAACAAGCACAAACACGTTTTATAGGTTATATAGTTTTGTTTGGTTTGGTAAAGTTAGGTTGTTTTGTTATTATTATTATTATTATAAAGATTAAATAGATAACAAAGCTGCAATGGAATAACATATTATATTTAACTAATAAGTAAGCCGATTGATCCCTTCTAAATTACTAATTGCCTACCAAACTACCAACTTATTTCTTAATCCACCTTCTCTGATTTGAAATAGCTGGATTTAACAAGCTCTCAACAATTTTATTTAATTGAAACGATTGAAACCATGCACAAAAAAAAAACAGAAAACCGAAAGAAAGCAAAAACAGATTAAAAAGGGGCATAGATAAAAAGTACATAAACAATAACAAAAACGCTTCGAATAATGGCCGAGTGCCATAGTTCCAGCTCCACAGTTGTGCTCGAAGCGTTCGTGTTTCAAGCACATCGCTTAAAGCCCAAACATTTGTTCAGCTGGAAAGCTACTAAGAATTGTGTCCTCCGGGAAGCATATATTTTATTTTATTCCTAAGGATCTAACGAGTCCTGGGTTGCCAGCGCATTACAATGTTTATGTTTCCATTTATTTTTTTACTTTATGCAATGCTCTCCGCTCACCCCGGGACGCAACCAAACAAAACTAACCCAAGACATGCCCAAATTGAAGAAAAAACAACGTTTTACAAACATAACCTTAAAAAAAGCATGTTTTGCCACTGGAATCAAACCCGGGCCGCCGTATCAAAAACGCAACATCTAACCACTGAGTCACGATGCCCACTGAAACCAATTCTCTGGGTAGTAGTAGATGTCGAATAAATCAATTAAAGTATAGGAGTAGAAAAACTATTTTATTATCAATGTATTCATTCTAATAATACTAATAGAACTAATCAAAACAAGAGCTCTACATTCCATGCATTGGAATCCGCTCGCTCCAAGAGTAAAAGAAACAGAAACTAACCAAATTTGAAGTAAAAAGAATGGTGTGTGCTCAAGACCATACGGCATGTCCCGGTATCATTGTATGTAGTCTTCGTTCGACCTCTCTGGTAATAAAACGTATTAAACTGATAATTGATAAAGCTGTACAGAGTTCAAGGTGAACAGCCCGATATACTGCGCACATGAAAAGATATATTCGGATTTCCGCTCCATCTTCGGTCGAGTGTGCACGCGTTCCGTAGCGGCTCTTTTGTTACTGTTTTAGGTGAACACGTGGCTATCGTTCAGTGACCGTGGTCCCTCCCCTAGGAAGAACCGGGAGTCCTAGCCAGAAGAGATACTCATTCACGCCGGTACCCAGGCCGGGAGGGACCGGATGTCCCTGTGGGATAATTTCTGTTTGTGCCTGCAAAGATCGCACTTGAGCCACCATTTTGTATTAAATGTTGTAAAATCGGGAGTCACCAGGGACATAGGTCCGCTATACTGGAGGTTCCCGCCATTCGGTCTGGCTAAATACCTAAAGTAAAGGCCAAGAAACAAACGAAAAAAGACATATCCACGCCTTGTCTCCAGTTTTAGGGTACAAAGCCAGTCAATACCGGTTATTTCAAATGCTATAGCATCCCGGACGCATATTTGTAAATACCCGACGCGTTATTCACTCGCGAAGTTTCGGCTGCGCTTCGGGCGCTCGTAGATACCAGACGCATGGTGACGATACGTCTGGTATTTACTACACCAAATTACGTACGTATTACACTATGTCTTCGTGATGCAATCAAGCAAGAGCTCTCGTGGCCGAGAGGTTTAGGTTCAAACCCCATTCCTATTTTTATTTTTTTCTAAGATTACGTCTGTAAACAGTTTTTTCTTGATTTTGGGTATGTCTTGGGTTAGTTTGGGTTAGCAGGTTGGTTAGTTCCCTTTTCTTGAGCCCCCGTAGCGAGCGAAGCGAGCGGAGGGCCATACGCATCGATCAATAAAAGAGGCCGATTTTTTACATAGTGCTCTACGCCATTGTATTAACTCGAATTTCTCGAATAACTGATGCGTTAGTCCAACACGTCTGCTCTTTACAATGCACTAGGGAGTCTTGTAGACAACTGACGCGTTAGTCCGACACGTCTGTTATTTACGAATGCACTTCGGAAGATAACGCGTCAGGTATCTACGAATATGCATCCCGGACTCGGTCAATCGGCAAAAGTGGCGATCTCACAATAACTGGCTTCAAATTATGCCTTTTGTATATTACACATAGCCTGAGTCCACATGAATACGTGATCACGGATCCATTGTATCCACGTAATCATCAACATCCAATCGGGTATCAGGAGAGCGACTTTCCTCTCCGTCAAGGTCAAAACTGATGAAAGTTGGTTAATTTTAACTTTTTGGTTATACGTACCCGTTTGAGTGTGATGGTTACGGCTGAGTGACAGAGAGAGACAATTAATAATTGTCCTGCATGTAAGGGATTAAAATGTTCTTCATTT
The DNA here is from genome assembly GCA_016904865.1 of Pissodes strobi. Lineage (NCBI taxonomy): Eukaryota > Metazoa > Arthropoda > Insecta > Coleoptera > Curculionidae > Pissodes > Pissodes strobi. Next base: position 6,972 of record MU191952.1, read on the forward strand.
AGTTTTGTTGTTTAATATGCTACATATGCCAATTTAATTCTCTTTTTGTACTTGGATATTTCCCAGAGTTTTTACACATAAAATTAAAAATAAAAAAACACGTCTCGCCACTAGAATCGAACCCGGGCCGCCCTATTGTAGACTCAGCATCCAACCACTGAGCTCACCTTTTATGACTGCTGCTGCATACTCTATGGTTCCCTCAATGCTTCTACTCACAATCTCAGGCTCCTCCATGGCATTAATTCGGCTGCTGGTCAGGATACATGAGCCCCCATGTACCATTTCTTTTCTAGAAAAAATGGATATTGTGTAAAGATTTTCAAGTTGTAATGTTGATTTTTCGCTTTCCAAAAACCAATGTTCGGTCAAACAAGCAATTTCTGGACACTCCATTGTCTTCAACAGTACCTCCATGTCGTGTAGCTTGTTTTTGAGGCACTGAATATTTTGATGAAACATTAGCATTATAAGATCCTTTACACAAATAGTGCACTATATAAAAATCGGCCTTTCCCATTGGTCGATCCGCATGGCCCTCCGCTCGCTTCGCTCGCTACGGGGGCTCAAGAAAAGGAAACTAACCAGGTGCTAACCCAATCTAACCCAAGACATACCCAAAATCAAGAAAAAAAGCTGTTTAGAAACATAATCTTTAAAAAAATATAAAAAAAGCAACGGGGTTCGAACCCGCGTTTTCCAGGTGAGACCCAACGATCTAAACCTCTACACCACAAGAGCTCTTGATAGAAACCGATTGCATCGCGCAGACATCTCGTAATACGAGATGGATCGATCAATAGGAGAGGTCGATTTTTACATAGTGCACTCTTTGTGTAAAGAATCTTTAAATGCGAAACATTACTAATGCCTTTGCCTTTGCCTGTCCTCGGGCCAGCCAGTGTTGCCGATTGTCACATAATTATCAGATTTTAACATAATTTTGCCAGCAGTCTGATACAAAATTTGAAGATGGCATAATTATCAATTTTAACATAATTTTAACAGACAATTTATTCTGCCATTCTGCCAATAATATAATTTGATATTTAATACAGTAGCCTTATACAAAAAGGCTCTATAAGATTTAAGGTATTTAAAAGGCCCCATCTCGTATAAATATTCTCTAACTGTATGCCTAGCTTTTATTACTTGAAAATAAAGGGAGGCAGTAGAAACTAGAAAACCACCGATACAGTAGTTCTATATAAGATAGAGCCACTGTAACCACCGATTCGAGTGGGAGACATCTAAAGGTGCGTATCCACCAAGCGTGCAAAACGTTTGCGATTGTTTGCAAACTCCATGTTTGTTTGCTGGAGACGTTTATCACGCGCATTAGCGAACGTTTGCAATCATTTGGTCGTGTTCCGAGCGGTGTCGGTACATCAAAGGGATTTGTTGTTTGTGTGGGCGCTTTGCTTTTTTGGGTAATACAGTTGTTTGCGAATAATTGGCTGGTGGAGACGATTGTCAATAATAGAACTGCAAACGTTTGATCGCAATGATTTTTTGGTGGATACCTATTCAGTGACCTTAAGACTTTAAGATCGCCTATAGTCAATACCTTAGGAGGAATTGCTACAGGCTACAAGATCTTTAAAGCCACTGTAAAATCGTTTTGTTTTCGGCGCCATCTCTTTGTTCATGGCGTAAGTAAGAGCAACATTTTAAATTTTTTATAAACGGCGAATTGCAAACCTTTTTTTTAAGTATCTGTTAAGTCCTCCGGCCTGCCGAGTACTGGGCTTGCGCGCGCATCATAAATACATTTCTGACAAATAGATGTCTTTATGGTCCAAGGAAGCTTCCAGCGGATCTCTTGGTGCAGTGGTTAGATGCTGTTTTTTTTGCGTGAAGTGAAAAAAATACAGATGTAAACAATGTGATGCGCGCGCAAGCCCAGGACTCGTTAGGCGGGAGGACTCGGCGGATGGTACCAACCAAAAAAACGAACTTCACGGCGAATCAGAAGATATATTTTGCTGGTCCCCCTATCTTCAGGTTTTAACATAATTTACATCAAAATCTGATAATTTTGGCTTAGCCATCACATAATTTCATTTCCTGCCAGCGGCAACACTGGGCCAGCCTCTTCTCACATTGCGTAGGGGTGTTCCTTGTTTGTTCCGTTGCCCCATTGGATTCCACCATTTCTCCATTATCGGATTGCGTCTGATATTTGTAAAATGGTTAAACATAACCCCAGATGGTTAGAGGTCATCATTTCACCTAATGAGTCCTTAGGAATTCCAATTTTGAAAGAGGTGTTCCATCTGTTTTTTCGGGTATAGAGTTTTTCACATATGATATTTTTTACTTCTGTATTGTTTTGAATATATGATACGAGATTATCTGGAATTGTTTCGGGGGTCAAACCCGTTACAAATACCCATGTTCTACTGGATCCTTTAGCAACTTTTAGATCTGTGGTATTTTCTCTGGTTCCCATTTGATTGGTTGGGCGCTGGATACTTTAGAGTGATAAGGTAGTGTTTCCGTTCATGTATGTATGCTGTCTGTCGGGGGAAGTTGAGCCTAACGGCAAGTTCATATATTTTTTTTAAGGTGGCTTCAGCAACTCCCTTTTTTACAGTGTTGATGTCAATAACTGAGTTGGAAGGCTGGATTGTGTTGATAGCAGCAGCAGGTGCGTTGGGGTCAGGACTCTTGTTTTTATTCTCCTCTAGTGTCTTGTCGGTATTGCTCTGTTTGGGAGCGGGATTTGAATAGTTCTTGATATGTCCTTTAATGTTCTTTTCTAGTTTTTTTTGGTTATTTTGTCCAGTTTGTTTTCAAAAGACTTCTTTAGAATGTTTAAGGAATCCTGAAACTCTTTTCCAGCTCGTTCTTAATAACATTTAGTTTGTCAGTAAAACAACTGATATGCCCTCAGTGGTTCCTTTTGCTGTATCAAGAACCCCTGGTATATTAGTAAAGCCTTTAAGTGGAGGGCTTACTGCTAAAGCACAAACAAGTTTTTCACTGAAAAGTGGTGAGATGACTTGGAAATTTTAAGAAACTCGACTTAACCTCAAAAGCAAAAATTGTGTAAACCGAATCTCTTCTTGCATTTACAAAATGGCATGTTATAAATGCACCAAAACCATAAATGAAGATGAAAAAAAGTACAAAATTCTCTGTGACTTCTGTAAAAACCAGTTTTGCTTAATTGAGCAGGCAAAAAGCATTGTTCTTTTACTCAGTCTCGTCACATGTGCCTCAGAAGTCGTAAAGCAGAACAGTTTAAGCAAAACTGGTTTTTACAGAAGGCACAGAGAATTTTGTACTTTTTTTCATCTTCATTTATGGTTTTGGTGCATTTATAACATGCCATTTTGTAAATGCAAGAAGAAATTCGGTTTACACAATTTTTGCTTTTGAGGTTAAGTCGAGTTTCTTAAAATTTCCAAGTCATCTCACCACTTTTCAGTGAAAAACTTGTTTGTGCTTTAGCAGTAAACCCTACACTTAAAGGCTTAACTAATATTTTTCAATTTTGAATGCCTACTTTTAAAATTTTATGATAATGTCCACTCTGCTATTAAACACAACACTCTTGCGCGGCCATGATGGATGGAATTTTGCAAAAAAAAATTATCCAAAACAAAAAAATATCTCTATTTGATTAAGCTACTTGAGGAAGCCAGCGGCTTCGAAGGTAGTTTCCACATTATATTTTTTTGTTTCCCATTGTTGGACAGTCTCAAAACATGTCTGAATATCTTCTTTACACCTAAAAATCGTAGCCTATTGTATTCGTTTATCACAAATTTGTCGTAATGCAGCATTCTATCAGATGAATGTGAAAACGACTGGAAATTGCATTTATGTTACCAAAAAAATTGTCAAATTTGGGGTTCTTTAAACAGCTTGCGCCAACAATTTATTAAGCTGATGAGCATAGCAATATACGAAATGTGTATTTTCATAGACATTTTTTACTTTAACATTCACAGATCCCAAATGGCCATGCCTAACTGCAGCTCCTACATCACCCGTGCAAAAAATATAAATAAGCACGTTAAGGGCTCGAACACACGTTGAGTCCGCAGCACCGTATGTGCAAGTGTATTCCTCCTCTCGTTCGCCGACCACCGATATCGTCGGCGACAAGGACGTCGGCTTAAACGTCCGCGTCATCCGCTCGAGTATCGACGAAATCGCTCGTCGAGGAAATATTAGCGAGTTGGAGTACTGGTTTCGCGGGTTCATTCCTGCAATATCGTGAACTGCGGTGGAGCTAATATTAAATTGATTTCTTTAGATAATTATATAGTTTTTGTATAAAAATTTAAAAAATCACGATTTTTTCTAGAATTCTATGGAGGGGGATGTCCCAGAGTCCTCCCTCACCAGCCGCCAATGACTCTAAACACTTATTTTAACTTCACAAAGATTTGTCACTTTGTCCTGAACATTTAGCACCAACTACTTCAGCATCTACTCTCATCAATCTTTTGATAATGAACTGCGTTTCCGGCTCTCATTTAGAGGGTTTGGTTTCGATTCCCGCTGCATCAAGAAGCTTTTATTTTAATTTGGGGCCAAAAAGACATTAAGTCAAAAAGTATTTATTATTTATTTCTCTATAACAAAAACTACCCTTAAGGCTGATGGTTTAAACGTCCATGATGGCATGATGACGATCATTTTGGATACGGGGTAGATGCGGTAGGTCAGGTGGTGGTCCATAATGACTAAAAGGTATTAGCTTAAGCTGGACCGGAAAATTAAATACCCTGTTTAACGGTTGATGATGATGGTAGGTGAATGACAAAAAGGCACTAGGCAAAGTTCACCTGGAAAAATACACCCTGTATTACAGCTAGAGGTCCTTCTGGACAGGTGATGGTGACAGGCAAGATACATTTCAACAGCCTTCTCTAGTCACTGGTGACGCTTCTTCGGCTAACGAGGAGACATGCTATCAACTTCTTCGGCTGATGATAACTACTTAAGTATTTATTTTTTGTAAAGTGTGGAAATGAACCAATACATACATAGGCGGTGGCCAGGACTCACCCATTTTACAGGACGATACAGGTTTACTAAAAACGTCTCAATGCTATTTTTAATGATACTAAGTCGTCACGATACGAATTTAAGATCAGCTAAAAATAACTATTATTTATTTCTTGTTACACTTTTGTAATTAAACCTTTTTTTCTTTAAAATAAAAAAACAATGTCGAGAAGAATTGAAATGGCCGTGTTGTAGGAAATTTTGTGCTTTCATTTTGGTATTTTGATTTGTGTTATAAATTTTCCGAGATAATAGAAAAAACCCTATCAGTACTATAGATCATCGATCGGTATTTTCAAAAAAGTGCGTAGTTAGCGCAGGTCAACTTTTTATGGGATTGTTGAGAAAAGTATTTACATTTCTGCGAAAAAAATCCCTTCTACTTTTGTCGCCGACGGGTGCTAACTCGTCTATACTATAAACTGTTTTAATGTTATGAAAACGCGGGTGCTAACTCGCCTATACTACAAACTGTAAACTGTTTTAATGTTATGAAAACAGACATTTTCCATTTATTATGTTTCTATAATACTAAAAGTTAACGCTTTAAGGACATGTTCATACCAACCAATATAATATCGCATAGTCTAGCTTTTCAGCAAATCATATAACAAACACAAGACACGATGCAACAGGTTCATATTAATGTGCTTCAAGGAATTAAAATAGATTGTTGTTAATATAATTAATTATTTTATTTAAAACGGTTCTCACTGAAACATGTGGTTTACTTTATGCTCATAAGTTTGACTAAGATAATTCAAAAAATGTACAAAATGTTCTTCCGTAACCCGTCTAACATTACTAGCAAATATATAGTTTTTCCCTTGGAATTCACACAAATTTCCTATAATCATAAGTGGTACACCAAGAGATGATTGATCAAATTGAGTTGATGTTTCTCGTTTTATTTTCTGACTATGTAGTTCCAATTTTCTGAGTAACAATGACCTATTGGGATTAGTAGTTGAAGCTGATGAGCTAAAAAAAAATTCTTAATTTACTAACTGTTAATTATCTAACACGATTAGTTAATTCAGATAGTTATTAATAGGCTTGTCCAACTTTGAAATGGATGGCAAATGTTTGGCCTAAATTCAGGTCTCAACAAAGAAGCGAATTCTCAGTAGATTGTTTTTCTGGTAGAATAATAATGAATGTAGAAGACATTTCAAGCATATTTATCGTTTGCCTTCACCCGATTATCACAGGGGTATGTGAATACTAGATCTATAGAGAATATAGAGAATAATTAACAATATGTTTAGTATATAACCTAACACCTTAGTTTTGAAACCAGCAATAGAAGCTTATATTCTTAATACTATGTTAGGTATTGAAACGGACCAAACCGGGGTCAATAGTTTAGATATTATTTGATATATTTAATTAATGATTATAGGATAATTTATATATTATTATGGCAAGGTAAAAAAATAAAGGAATAAATATTTATAGGTAATATGGTAAAGCAAAATACATTGGCTCAATTCAGAAATATTTAAATCGGCTGTGTTAAAAAACTGCTAAAATCATGCAAAACGCACGGTGTTCATAAAAAAGGGGCGAAGTTAGGTAAAAACACTTAAAAAGCCCACACGCACGGCGATGTTGCTTGAGAATAAGGGCGAGAGTCGCAGGGCTAAATCGAATGAGGGGGACTTGGCCTATAAATACGCGACATAATTTGATATAGTCTCACTAATTTTCTTTTAAAGGTAAAGGGCGTTACGCTGCCAGTTTGTTCATAGATCACTTCTTTTATTTGGAAAATAATCGAATTTTAGAGAATGTAAAAATAATTTCAAAGTAAATTAAATTCATAGGTCACTTATTTTATTTGGGAAATAATGGCATTTTAGAGAAAGTAAAATAATTTTTAAACTAAATTAAAAATGGTTATTGCGGCTGAATTAAATAGTTTCCTGGGTGACATTACAGTAATGTTGACGCCGGGAATTTTCCTACGGTGCCCGACTGTATGTGTTCCCAAGGAAGGTATAATAAAGGCCGAATTGTTGGATATTTTTATTGTACCTCAATCGCCTTGACGCCGATA
>MU191952.1:14065-32338 GCA_016904865.1 Pissodes strobi
GCCCCACGGTGCCAATCTGTGCAGGGTTTTGCTCTAAGTTGGGATAATGACAAAAATAACCCGAGAAAAAAACTAAAATTAAATTCAAATAAAGAAATAAATTAATGAGGGGACGGGGTTTACACTTCATTTCGGGGCTAAAGGAAAATTTGAACAATAAGGCACGTTTCGGCACTCACTAATTTTCTTTTAAATGGAACACTACTTCAAGCCGCAGACATCGATGTATCAATAATTAAGATTATCAAAATGACGACCAGGGCAAAATTGCAAAGAATTGGGGGAGAAAGAACCAAGAATCAAAAATTTACAGGTGAGAATCTAACTATGGGGAATTATACAAGGGTTTTAATAAATGGCCACTCTAAATTCGACCCGTCATAATCCTTTGTTTAAATGAAAAACAAGTACCATCAAAATAAACCACAAGCCCATCAAGGACATAACATAACGGCATTATCGTCATCTGTAAAATTTCGCTTCGGCACTAGATTTATGGGTCAGAACAGCCACATGTTTCTATTTTTAATTGTATTCTAAATTTGGGTCAATTGGTCAAGTAGTAGTACTACAAAAAGAGATTATTATTACTCGTAATATAATGCGTACAAAAGGGTATACTAACTGTTTGGAAGGATAACAGTGACGGGGATGCGTGTTGAAGGATGCTAGTTGTATGGTGTTGTATGAAGTATGTCTTTTGTGCGTATACGCGGATAATAATATGGCGTTAATAAAAGTTGTGCTGTGGGTCAGAGTATGGTCAATGTTTATAACCCATGTCGTATGGCAGGAGTTGTTTGCCTTGGTGCTCACTCACTGGACCGTTTTCTTCCATCTTCAAGGGGTTATAATTTCGAAGCATCATAACTTGATACTCATTTTATAACTGACGTATTATTTGTGGTAAGTGACAGGTACCACATTTAAGTACCATAAAAATTAGTAGTAATCAAAATTAATAGTAAATAATAAAAGGTATAAGGTAAATCAGGTTAACAAGTACTACTATTGACGTGCTTTTGATCACAAGTAAAGCAGGGTTTTTAACGAATTTTGGTATTTTAAAGGTTTGGTTGGTTTCATTTTAGTAGGCACTAAGTTGGCTATGCTAAGTTTAAATAAATGTAAATAGAGATAAATAAACGAAATTGCGACTACAAGGAATTTGTAGATATTTTATTTTTGAAGTATCAATATATGTATTAAAGTGTTTCTGTTGTTTACTTTATTAAATGGGAAAATAAGTTTAAGAAAAAAAAATAAATATGAAAGAATCTTACGATCCCAAACTCTAAGGGAGCTAGGTACTACGAAAGAACACAACGTAACTGGATGGGTCCGAAGTAGGTTTGTATAAGCTGACGATCACGAGTCTGACTACCGACTTTCAGAAGGTAATACCGAGGGTAATACATAGACTGGGGGTCGGTATGTTTCAGTATGATATAATTATCTAATCCATTGCATAGCATAGCAGTTATGTAAACCCAGCAGCCAAAATAGATATTGAGATGCGGTTGTCGGATTTTTTGCAAAATGTATGGAGAATAATTTAGTTTGAGAAAAAATCTAACTAGACAGAGATTTATTTTATTCACGTTTGTAGACAAAAAAACATTATTTTTTATTTTCATCTGATTCAAGAACAAAAAAAAAAGATTTTTATTTTTATTGCTACGTTAATATAATCCCTAATAATAATGTAAAAAACAAATTTGAATTTTTTGTTAATTTCGAAAAATTTTAGATAACATTTTAAAAAAATTCAGGTTTTCCAGAAAATAAGCATCGGAAAGTTGTCAAAAAATACCAAATTTGGATTTTTGTAAATGGGTCGCCTTGTATATAGTTCATTTATCCTGTATTTCGTTCGTTACTGATTTCAAATATACCAGGTTTGATACCTCTATCTAAAAAACAAACTGAGAAAACTAACAAAACCCGCTCCATAACATTAATGTGATAGAAAGAGAACGAATGTTAGGGGCATGAGAACCAAAATTAAGGAACTTAATTTGGCAATCCAGTCTGCGGATTATGACATAATAGTTCTTACAGAGACTTGGCTATCGGAAAGTATTGCATCTGTTGAAGTTGTTGGACCCGAATATTGTGTGTTTAGATGTGACAGAGATTATCCAGTGCTTGGGGGTGGCGGAGTCCTTATGCATGCAAATCCTGTTTGGGGTCCACTCTTTTCAAATCGTCTTGCTCCCCGGATTATTTTGAAGACCTGTGGGTCGGGCTGCATTGTGGGGGATTGAAACTTGTTGTGGGGAACTTTTATATTCCACCAGGCTCACGTCTTGAAGCTTATCAGAGAGCAGCAGATCAGATCGATTACATGTCAGCTTGCCATGGAAACTCTCAGTTTTTAATATTGGGAGACTTTAACCTACCCAACGTCATCTGGGAAAGGGATAGTGATGGCGATGAGCTTGTTCCCCTGGGGTTCGTTGGCACCTCTGCAGAGATTTTGTTGGCTAGTACATTCTCTCTCGAGTTTCGACAGATCAATGGAACTCATAATGTTCTTGGAAAACAACTAGATCTAGTTTTCTGTGACAATGATATTTCTGTGGCTGTGATTGAGGGTGAGGATCCCTTGACAGACACTGACCCTCATCACCCTTCGCTGGAAATTGTTATTACCCAGGAGAGATCTAAACTGGCTGATAGGAGGATTGATATTGAAGTTTATCAGTTCGATAAGGCTGACTATGCAGCCATCAATGCCTATTTGGGGAATTATGACTGGTCTTTTCTGTTTCAGTCACCCAAGGTTGACAGTAAGGTTCAGAGCTTTTACGGTGTGCTCTCTATAGTATTGGACAGATTTGTACCAAAAAAACTTATATCCCAATGTTCCTTTCCAAAGTCGTATAGCCCTGAACGTAAAAGACATATTAAAACCCATTAGTGCATAAGATCCGATAAATCGGATGTCGTATTTATGCAACCCTACTTTTGTATAAGCCTAAACTGGCTTTTGTAACAGGCGTTAGTGACATGTTTCAGGTCTAAACTTCTTATTTATTTAATTTTTACGGTGCGATAAATGCCTAAAAGAAGTTAAAACAGCAGTAAAAGCAACATGGATCCATGTCTCTATTCAACGAGATGACAAGGGCAAGTATTTTCCATTTTATTTTAATTTTTTGACATCGTCGACCTCAAAATTAGTGAAATTTGTATGTGTAGTAAACCACCGGACATCATCGAGTAGTAATCTGCTCATAAATTTACAATATTATGTAAATATGTGAGCCTAAAATTTAAATCCGATATATCGGATTGTATGCTTTATTGCCAACTTTTTCCGTATGCGAACTATCAAAGATAAATTGACACTTTTTATTTATGTGTCATAGTCTCATAGTGAAATACGTCAGACTTCTAAAAAGACCTAGTTATTTCATGAAAAACCGTCCAGGCTTTTCATGAAATTCCCCAAATTAACTCGATTTTTCCGGAAGTGACGTATTTGACTATTTCACCACGATATAACAATTATATTCTTATATGAAGCGACAAGGAAAATGTTTTTGGGTTAGGAGGTGATACTGTATTATCTCTGATAACGACTTCCAGAATACCTCCTACTAAAGGATTTAAATTATTTTTCGACAACTACTTTTCGTACGTTAGCCTATTCCGGCATGGCATTTGACACAAGTTGGTTACTGCGCGACTGGCACTATTCACAACAATATAGTTGAAAAACGTCCATTGACGGAAAAATCAAATATGAAGAAGTTAGGTAGAGGTTCGTATGAATAGGTCGGGAAGTGAAAACGAGGTATGTTTAGTGAGATGAAAAATAATAAAGTTGTGACTTGTGCAACAAATTTTGATTCCATTGCCAAAGGAAAATGTTACAGATGGTCTAAAGGTTGAAAAGGAAAAATTGCTGTAGTTCAATCTTTACTATTCCAAAAATACAATAGTGGCATGGGCGGCGTTGACAAAATGGACCAGTTGGTAGCCAAACATAGAACCAGAATATGGTAGTCCATATTTTGTTACTTACTTGCTGGATGTTTCAGTAACCAATGCATGGCTGTTGGTGAAAAGGATATGTCCTATAGAAAAAGATTGTTATTCTTTGATAAATTTTCGAAGAAACCTAGCAAATTGTCTCATCAAAATACACGGCACTCAGCCGATAAAAGGAAAAATACTACATAATTCAGTGAAAGATGTTCGTTACGATGGTCGCGATCACTGGCCGGATTATGTAAAAAATGAAAGATTGTGTAGAAATTGCGGGAGTAAGAACAAATTTATTTGCTCCAAATGCCAAGTTGGACTGCATCCAAAACATTGTTTCAAAAATTATCATACATATTAATTTCTTTATCTAGTCAGTTTGCATACAATCCGATATATCGGATGACCTGTATTTTTTGTTTTTTGTAAGAAAAAATAAATTTTTGATACAATTCCTTTCTGTTGTAATAAAATATGTCAGATTTCCTAAAAATAACATTATTGTTAATCTTGCTAAACTTTATGCACTAATGGGTTAAGAGGAAAAATAAATGTACAAAAAGTATAAAGCGACCGGTAGGGCTGAGGAATATAGGGAATACTCCATGCTTAGAAGGCAGACTAAGCACCTGATTGATTTGTCATATCTCACATATGTGACGAACACAGAACATATGATCCCAACTAATGTTAAATACTTTTGGGCCTATGTCAACTCTCTGCGCAAAGATAGCGGTGTTCCGTCGGCAATGCAGTTTAGAGGACAGGACTTAACTTGTCCAAAAGCCATTGTTGGCTCTTTTGCGGAGCACTTTGGTACTTGCTACAGTGATAGAGTTGACCCTGGCCATGAGATTTTTGGCAACTCGGGTGCTTCCCTCTCCTCACATGTTTTTAATGAGGGAGAGATTGTGGAGAGAATCCTAAACCTAGACAGTAATAAGGGACCGGGGCCTGATGGTATTCCTGTAATCTTTTTGAAGAATTGCTGTCATACACTGGCTGCTGTTTTGTGCAGAATTTTCCGTAGATCGTTTTCTGATGGCCAATTTCCCGCAATGTGGAAAGAGTCTACAATTTTTCCTATATTCAAGACGGGCAGCAAGAAAGAAATTTCTAATTACCGCGAAATTTCACTCCTCTCAATCATCCCGAAAATATTTGAAGCCATTATATCGGATGAATTGTTTGAGACCTACAGATCGCATATCGTACCGGAGATGCATGTTTTTTTTAGGAAACGGTCAACAGCGACCAACTTGGCAGTGTTTCAAGACTTTGTAGTGCAGGGCATGGAGTCTGGTGATCAGGTGGATGTTATTTACACGGACCTGGCCAAGGCTTTTGACAGCGTGTGTCATGGTCTTTTGATCAGGAAGTTAAGAGCCTTGGGTATTGGTGGCTCCTATCTGGGGTGGATTGAATCTTATCTGCGGAATCGTGCTCAACGTGTGAAATTGTGTGGAGAAACATCTGGGCTGATTTGGACTGGAGTTCCCCAGGGCTCGCATTTAGGTCCAGTGCTATTTCTACTTTTTGTAAACGATGTTATCTCTAGTTTTAGATTATGTATGTGTTTATTGTATGCTGACGATCTAAAAATTTTCTATGTTATCGGGTCTAAGGATGGTGCCCTTGTCTTGCAAAGTGAGCTTAGTGCTTTGGAAAGTTGGTGTCACAAAAATCTTCTTAGACTTAATGTTTCAAAATGTAGACTTATGAGTTATTATCGTAAGAAACATCCTTTAATTTTTAGTTATTCAATTAATAGTATTGTACTGGAACGAGTGGATAAGTACAAGGATTTAGGTAATGTTTTTGACACCAAACTGACTTTTATTAAGCATGTTGAGGCTGTAACGGTTAAAGCTTATAGACTATTAGGATTTTTGAGGCGAAATTGTGTGCACATCTTCGACACAAAGGCTATAAACTGCCTTTACACTTCCCTAATAAGAAGTTTTTTATAGTACAATTGTGTAGTATGGAGTCCTCACTACTCCTGTCACATAGATGCTTTAGAAAATGTTCAGCACAAGTTCGTGAAATACTTACTATACAAGCATAGATTTCCATACAAAGATGTGACAAGGGAAGTTCGTTTGAAACTTGTTGGATTAGAGACATTAAAGAAGCGGAGAGAAAAGGCTCTAGCCATTTTTCTTTTTAAAATCATAAACTCTGAAATTGATTGCCCTTATTTGTTAAGTGGAATTCATTTATTTGTACCGCCAAGACCAACTCGTTTCAGACAACTTCTCTTTGAGAGAACCCCTAGGACTAATGATGGACAGCAGAAATTTTTGACTAGACTTGCGCATCATTTTAACCAAAACTTTGGTCACATTGAACTGTTTAGTATTACCGTGAACGCTTTTAGGAATAGACTATAAATCATAATTTAACCTTATATGTTATGTGATCATTTAAACTTTAATTTAATTTTTATTTCTAGATCTAATTGTAATTGTTTTTAGATTTTGTCAGTGTTTTATGTTATAAGTTATACTTTGCATGTAATTACCATTTTAATGGTGTTTGTAGAGTTGTGCTGATAAATAAATGATAAATGAAATGATAAATGATAAAATAATGTAGTCAATGTATTGATATTATAGCACAGTTTTTGTAATTTTTCTCAGTCAGTTTTTAAAATAGAGGTATCGAACCTGATATATTAGGAATCAGTAATTAAGAGACTATCCGATAAATGAAACACATTCATGGTAATCAATTTAAAAAAAAACGCAAGTTCTCGATTTTAAACAAATTCACGACCACCATTTGTTTCATCTAATGTCAAATTTTGACAGTTCAGAAAAATATTTCAACTTTGATAATTTAAAGTCATAATACACCACAGTTTAAGTGTAGCTCGCCAAGTTATAAGGTAAGCCACCTTATAACTTAGCGAGGCTTTTTTAATAAATTAATTTAATTTAACAATATAAACCACCTTAGATTCATTCACACAAATGTCTTTCCAGATTACATGTATATAATATTAACAAGATTACTAAAAAGCACATAAAAAGAATAGTGGAAAGCACTCTAGAAGAAGCAATATAATGAGGAGATTTCAGCAAACAAACTTTATCGACAATATTTTCCCAATTATTCTTTAGCCATCCATAAACATCAAAGTCATATTTTTTTATCTGCATAGGTGCTAAATTAAAGATGCGAGGTCCTATGAAAATTGTATGGTGTTGTGAGGTAGATAGTAACAATTGAATGTTCTAAAAAAAGTTTTTGACAAAAAATGTTGCTACATTAATTCTGCACAGGAAGCGTCATAACACATTTTTATCTAGGACTAACCGTTTTCCTAGTACATTAATTTTAAAATTATTTCAGAGCTCTATGCTCTGGAAGTGCAACCTTTGGCGTGACACACAAACACAGTTTAACCAATTGGCCCATGATAAGACGAAGGATGAACTAACCGAGTTCCTCTCTCACCAAATACTTGAATTTGGCATGACCGATAACAAAAGGTTTGTAATAAGTTGGAGGGACAAAGCAGCTTCATCACATGGCGGCGATGTATCCAGTATTTCAAGTACGCAGGAAGAGACGGACACAAAGATCATCTTACATGCAGCGTATTTAGCACGGAGAGGAATTAAAACTACTCATGTGTTCTCCCCCGATACCACTGTCCCAATTTTAGCACTTAGGCGATATCCTCAACTTTCGCAAGATTTTGCAATTTTTCTTGGCCATGGCATGAAAAGATTCGTTCAGATAGGTCCAATTTACGAAGCACTGGACCTTTGAAAGCCTCTGCACTCCCTGGATTGCATGCACTTTCAGGAGCAGACGTAACAGGATCATTTGCTGGCAAAGGTAAAGTAAAGTGGTGGAGAACTTTCAATTCTGCAAGTGACAAGCCGCTACAGGCCTTAGCTGAATTGGGGACTACTCCGTCTCTCACTGAAGATGTCAGAACTAACATAGAAGCATTTATTTGTCAGCTTTATATCCCCAAAACAACACTTACCGACATGGGAGATGTGAGATGGTTTTTGTTTACCCAGAAATAATATCAAGATGAGAACCTGCCTCCAACAAGATCTGCATTAGATCCGGCATTGCTAAGAGCCCACCTTCAGTATTTTGAGTGGAATCAGGACCTGATTCAGCATCCCAATAATCCACAACCCTCAGATTTTGGATTGAAGAAAGTGGGGAATACATACGGGCCAGTTACTTGTATCAAACCTTGCGCACCAGAACATCTGTTGGAACTTTGTCGCTGCTCGTGCTCCTAAAGGCGGTGCTCTCCTCCCTGTACATGTCAATCGAATAGACTCCGGTGTACCGAAATGCGTAAGTGCGAAGGTAGTCCAAATCGATGCGACAATATAGAAGAATGTGGGCAAGGCGATGAGGAAGATTTAGAGCTAAGTGAGATTAACTTAGAAAGTGACGATGACTGCAGTTTAGAATAGCATTGTAGGAGTGAAACTGTTTTTGTCAGAAACTGTTTACATAAACCTGTATATGATTTTTCATTAAACGTTAAAATTAAAAACAAATTAATTTACCAAATAACACCTCATTATCAAACTAAATACCAGTTAACCAGTAATTAAATATGGCATTATAATTGCCATCTTGTCAAAGTCAGTTCAAAGCCTGACAATCTGCAAGAGCTTTTTACTGTTTTATTGTATTTGCTAACCATTTTCATTTTTAGTTTTTTGCCTTTCTTGAAAACGATATCCGACTCGATATCGAATCGACGAAATATAGGTACACATTTCATTAGGGTCACTAAACTTGCACTTGTGCAGTTTGCATCCTTGAGCCTGGGCCGAAGTGGCTCTATAACAATTCAAACCAAATTTAATCATTTGTGGAGCCAAAGGCAATCAATTCCAGGGTAAGTTAAAATTATAATTATACTTTTAATCTTTATTTTTCCCATGCCTACTTGTACTATACAGAAAAGGGAGGTGAGGGGGGGGGGGGGGGGGGTAGTATTTGTAAGTTTATTAATAATTTTTACCTATATTTATCTAGTTTTCCTAGTAATATTGTTAAACATGTGTGTGAATATGCACCTACAAAACACTCATGCTTCCGGCCTATAAGGTTTTTATTATTGAAAACTATAAAAGGTAACTTTTTGAAAAAAACAGTTAGTCTTACATAAAAATGTATAATAACATTTTTTGTGCAAAATTAATTTAGCAATATTTTTTATCTAAATCGTTTTTTTTTCAAAATCGTAATGGTTACTGAAATAAATAGAAAAATGCTACGGCGGCCATTTTGGTTTTTTTTGCGCATATCTCAAACGCATCATTTTTGAGAATGCCAAAATCGAAATTATGTTTCTTCAGGGCCAAACAGAGAGATTGAGACTACTACCACACTTGCATCATCACGGATGTACATTTGATAGGCGACTACATTATAAAATTTAATTGGAACTAAGTAAATATTGTCCGTTTACACATACTTTCATTTAGGGAGAAAATACATGAGGCTTACCTAACTCAGGAATCCCTAACATTTGTAGAATGGCTTCCACCAGTTAAGGTTATTAAATTCTTAGCTAAGTGGTGAAAAGCACTGGCAACGTCGCAGCATTTCATACCAAAATTCGAAAACAGAATTTAGAAAAATTACCACTTTTTAAGCTGTAAATAACTGAATTGTGACAGTTGTTTTGCTTTCCACAACAAAAGCCGAGATAAACACAGTAATAGAGTAAATGGAAGATCCAATAATTTCCAAAAAATACTTAGGTCCGAATTATGACCCTGAAAGAAATGATACCAAGGAAAGACTGGACGGAAATTGGATAATTATGTACATCTGAATACATTGTGTGCTTTTTAATAAATGTTCTGAATATAACGTGTGTTTACTAATATGACTTGTCCACCACATAATACACGTATTATTCCTAGCAGTTTGTACATCTCTATCTCCATATGTATTATTTTGTTCTGTTGAAGTGTTTCCTTCTCATTGTTATTTAGCAAATATAATATTGAACTGCAATAGCTGAAATGTAGTAAAATTATTGCTTTATATATTGTTCGTTACTGAGATAGATGATGCAATATAGCATTCCCAAATTCACAGTACAAACCGGTAGAATCACCCAAAACATGCTTGCGAAAAAATTAAGGATGATTTAAGAAAAAGATAAGTTGAATCAAGGAAAAATACAAAAAATTGACATAACCATACTGGAAAATGAGGTTAGATTGTAACTTCCCTTGCTAAGTAACATTTTAGGTGAAGAATTTTCGACCGCTAAATTTAGGCCGCCTCTAAGCAGATTTAAGGAAAGATTGGATTTGGTGGAAGCCAAAACGACTCTTTACTTAAAGTTATTCCCTACCTAGCATTAAGAATCCCCTAATACAGTTGATGGAAACAGGCATTAGATACTCTATTTTCTTGTACGTATTTTTCTTCTCTAATTTTAAATGTAAAATACTTCTTGTTATTTTTGTTTTTCCCATAGATAAACCTGTAGGTAGGACACCACATACCTCGACAACCATTTACATAAATGTATATATTACATTTCTCCACTTGGATTTTACGAAATAGGAGTAAATTTTCACTTGATAATTGACGGGTTAGTTCTTGTAAAACAATATCGAGGGAGTATCGGGTAAACATTTCGATAAAAACATTGAAAATGGCATTTAAAACTGCCCTATATTCATGCAGAGGTCCGCAATTATTCTTAAGGGATAACAAATTTTTGTTGCAAAATATAATTGGAGAACTGGCCACATCTAGGACTATCCTAATTTTCAATACACGAACGGGTTAGTCTGGGTTATAAAATAAATTAATTGTCTTTGGAGTACTAAGACGGAGTTTTGTCCACAATACCGAAACAGAATTATTGCACTCGACGCGCGTTTCGCTAACCATGTTAGCACCATCATTAGATGATTAGAACAGTTTTAATCATCTCCTGATTTTGCTAACATGGTTAGCGAAACGCGCGTCAATAATTCTGTTTTGGTATTGTGGATAAAACTCCGTTTTAGTACATTTTGCTGAAGGTTCCAGATCCCAACATATCTTTGGAGTGTTTGTGAAAGTTATCAACATTTAGGTAAATAAGTTATTTGGAATCTTGGTGTTTATTTTGGTAAGTTGTAGTCAAGATAATAACTAAGTCGTATATCCTCATTTTTTTCAACATTCTTATACAGGGTATATTTCTACATTTTATTACCCTATTTTCAAGGATCAATAATCATTGATATATTCCTAGCAAAAAAAATATAGTGGCGCCTTCATCGAACTGACAACACAGACCCACGCCTTTAAAAAAATCGAATCCGCTAAGTAAGCCTGGCATTTCGATATGGGCCGCCTATTAAGCAATTAATAAATCCTGTTACATAATTAGGACTCGACGCTAAACGGTAGATTTCACTAATTCAAACAATATTGATGTTTTTAAAATTACAAAAAAAAAATGAGAGCGCATTCCCCTTTTATTTTTACAGGTGTTTCAGCTGGCACGAATGATTCTTAATGAAACAAAATAGAAGGCAATGAAACAAATTCAGCACCAGGTAACCTTATTATTCGACCCGGCTGAGAATACTATAATTCCCAATGGTGACATAATAAATATTGCCGCGTCTATGAATAGTAATTTAAATTAATTATTAGATGTTTTTTTAATTACCTTCTATCACATGCTTCTTCGTCTCCTAAATTGTTTTCTGTAGGTACTATTTTAACCATACAGAGGATAGCCGACGTCCCATCATCTACAATGAGTCGGTGGTAGTTATTTTTTACTTCAACGGAAGTAATTCTTGCACAAACTGTAACTTTCTGCATTGGTACGCCATCGGCCAAAAAAACGTTCGATAAAGGGTTCGGTTTCCGCAGATTTAGCAAATCTCTTATAAAGAAGAAACCTGAAAATATATTAATAGATTCAAGTCTTAACAGCAAAAGCAATTGAGTATAAATTTAACATGTGCATTGAAAACAAAGTTTATAATTTAATTGAAAACACAAAAACAAATAAACCTTATTTCGTTTGGTTCATAATACTGTATATGCCAGTGAGGGCTGCTTTATAAGCGCTGCTGAGCAGTGAACAAAACTTTAATTAATCATCATAGTACTTTTACAAACTAAAACCATGGTTTAGTAATTTTATCATAATACTTACATACAGTGACATAAATTATAAGGCAACTTCGTTCTGTTAAAGGTGAGATGCTAATGTATTTAATTAATTTTATTTTTTTATTGAATATTAATACTCCTAGCATCACGAACGAACGTGTAGATTTCGTTGGAATAGAAACGGTATACAAGCACTTGTACCCTTTTTATTCCAACTAATAGCTTACTCTTACTATTTATATAGCACTTAGCACGTTTTTATAAGACGACCGAATAGCACGTGTCAAAATAGCTGAATTTTATTATTGTTTTGTGTGGATTTACTTTGTCGCTTATTTTGAAAATATGTAAAGTGATGAAGAAGGTATGTTGCTATGTTGTAAGGTATAATAAATTCCCTAGAATTACAGCAATAAAATCAGTATATTTGACTCATCAGAAAGCGAGGTTATTCCTGCTTGCTTGCTTTACGTGTGGGCGTCGCTGGACGGCATTCATGCAGAAACTTGGTTTTAAATCCTTCGGACCGCCCAACTAAGGGCATCTGACCTCAGTCATAGTCCACTGTTTCATTTCACCCCTCTCAATCCACGTGGTTCTATACCGACGCATCTAAAGACTTTTGTGGTATTGATATATACTCTGTATAACGGACTGAACGGAATGTTGCCTCAATGACACTATATTTTTGACCCTTCAAGGTGTCGAGCACGTAAAGTGGTAGCTATGAGCTGAACCTTTGCAGGAGCAGACAGAAATTGGATTTCTTCTGGCTAGGACACCGGATTCTTCCTCGGGGAGAAACAACGGTCACTGAACGATAGCCACGTGTTCACCCAAAATGGCGACAAAGGAGACGCTACAAAACGCGTGTTGATTCGACCGAAGACGAAACGGAAGCCAAAGCGAGGAGCCAGGTTATATTAACTATTAGGGCGCATCTACCCGACCCTTGGACCTTGGACGGTTATTTATTCTTTGTAATTTGACCGGCGAACGGTTAAAGACCGTTAATTATTTGAATTTTGTTACCACGCTACCTTACTTTCAGATCCGTATTACAGATATGAAGATGAAGAATATAGATACTGCTCAAGTTGAGACACTGAGGCAGATGACCGCTCACATTCATTACATTATGCTGCCGAAGCCCATGCTACACGAGCTAAAACCAAAAAAAGCAAACACGTGAGTTTGAACGGAAGATTAACAAACCGGAGCGCCTTGGAATTCAAAGTAAAGAATATGTTTCTAATAAAAATGCAAGTCCGAGCAAATCATTACAACCCCATCAACATGCCCGCCGATACAAGTGTAATATGCATATAACTAAAGAACAGACAAGAACTTTTTGAAGCCTACGACAATCTGCCATCTTAAGACCATCAGACTGCTTTTCTAAACTAATATAAGGCTAAGAGGAAAGGAAACCAAGAATTCAAAAGCCCTCCTTTTATGTAAAAAAAAAATAGATTTGTATGTATTATTTCCAATTTCTTAAATAAAGTTTGCTTTTTTCTTCAGGTTCTTGTTTTGATCTGTACTTCATTCTAAAGTAAGTTTGGATTAAAAAGGGTATGCATTTTTTGGCCAAAAATATGTATTGGCCAAAACACAATTTTTTACCTAAAATTCTAAAAAAATGTAATCAATCATTGTTTTAGATATTATAAAATTATTTTCAGGATTTTTTTATAATTCTAATATCTCCAAACAATATAAATGTTACTTATACCCTTTATATTCTAATCCCTTCATTGTTACTATTTTTATACTGATACGAATATTTGATTCGCATCACGATGTTGACAGCGCATGTCGTCACTGAAGGACCGTGGAGTTAGTCAGATTCAGCGGAATCTGTTTTTATAAAACGGCCGAATAGACTGGCGCTGTGCTGCTGCCGACAGTGTTGCCAGATGGCTCGATTAATTGTGTAATTATATGAATTTTTACACAATTCTTACGATTATTGTCATTTCACAAAAAAAAATCATTGTCAATTAAAACTTTTAACAGCAATCATTAAAATTTATTAAAAAAGTCATACGAAAAAGAATGAGAAAACGAATAGAAGTCCGGGTCAGTCAGGTAAACAAATGATAGTGTATGCGTGGTATGGTAGTGATCTCATGTAAGTTAGATTTAATCATCTTCTGTTTAGCGAAACGCGCTTTGAGTGCAAAAATTCGCTTTGGTATTGTGGATAAAACTATATTGCAACTTTAATATAATTTACTTATGATTTTAGAAGTTTTATGAATAATAATTAAACAGGTCACGGCTTTATTTTATACAGTAATATGACTAGGAAATTAGACGAACGTGAAAGTGAAGACTCTTGTGAAATACATTTGTTTCAATGTTTATAAAAATAAAAAAAAACATGTGTTAATGTCTTCCGTTTCAAAATTACAGTAAAGTTAATTTGTTAAAAAATACTTTTTATGTCTGTCTTTTGCATTGGCCGCCGACGCCGACGCAGCGATTAACGATTTGATTTTCTAGTTGCTCTCTGCTCGGAAATTTCATGAAAAGTATTGTTGGGGAAACACCCCAACAAGTGTATTAACTTGTCATTTTCCACCGGATAAGTTGGTGGTAACACCCTGTATGTATGTAGCATGAATGAGTCATGATTGATCCACAAATAGATTTATTTCACCCAGGGTACAACCCAATCTGTGCATTTAAATTAGCATATACCAGTTCTTCAAAACCCCTTTGTCCAAACCTGGACGGACGATCCCTTAATTCTAGCCTGTACAACAGTACTGTCGGTATAATAGATTACAATATAGCCAACTTTCACTAGTAAAGGAAATCGTTCTTAATCGGTTTCAATTCAATATATTTTTGTCTTAATCAGGATTGTGAAAATAGTCTGTCAAAGAATGAAAGAAGATGTTTTCCCCCTCTCAGATAAAAACCGACGCGGAGCTTTCCCGCGTTATTGTCCCTCCCGAAATTGTAAGAAAGATTATATTTCAGTACAGTTAAAATACTCACTCGAGCAACAGCTAAGTTGCTGTTCGCTGTCATTTCGTGCCAAATATGCCATTTTCTAGTTTTGTTTGCACAGATATTGGAAATATCTGGTGTACCTCAGTTATCTTTGCCCAAGCTTGGACAAAGACCTCCTTTGGGCGTTTTTAACGCGATTGTGAGACTACAGAATCGTAGCATCTCTCGTCAAGAAGAAGTAAAATGGCGGATTAACGTTGCTAGTCGAATAATCCTTGCAAGCAAGGTGAAAGCTGGATTTATGATTTCCGTAAACACAAAAATTAAGTTTGAAAAGTAACTAAGTAAAATTTCTCCCCGTTGAAGACAGGTAAAGCAGAGTCAAGGTGAAAAGGTACGCTGTGTGAAAGTTGCTAAGTTGGAGAACTAAAAGTATTAAAATAAGAAATATAGAAAACTCATTTTTAAATCAAACAATTAAGACTTTTTAGTAGATATTTCTAATTTTAAGAAACCTTTTAACATAGAAAACACTGTTTATTTATATCTATAATATTCAGATGCAATTTACACCTGCATTATTAAAGTAAATTAAACCGAATACATGTTTCAATTCCTCTCACTACCTACCCTATAGTAATACAGTTCATTAAAAGTGGTTAATTAAGATACCACACCCTTTTTTATGGTATTAAACAATGATAAAATCACTTGTTTATCCCGACCAAGTATGTTTATATTTCATGTTTTGCTGCTACATCACAGATTTCGCGAATATAAACAATTGCAATGGACATTCAATTTAAATTAGGTTATCAGAAACAATTGGTCGTGAAGGAGTGCATAATGAATCGAAGTGAGTAATTGATTCTGATTATATTATTTTATAATTATTTTAATTTGATTAAAAAATAACTACAGTTTGTATCAGATCGTCAAAAGAGAACATTGAAATAAAATAATAATTTTATTTTAAAAACAAAATTTAAATTGAAATTCAAGTTTCAAGAAATAATGCCCTAACCACCTCTAAAGTTAAATAATTTTGCCTAAGAAAAATTCAGGAAACAATAGCGCCTGTATTGCAAATTAATGACATTGTGTTCGAAGTCCAGCTGACTTTTAATTTAATTTTTTTTTCGATTGCATTATAACGCGAAACTAAATGAACTAACTAAAAGAATATCTCTCACTAGTGGGACGCTTCACAAACAGGTTTCCCAACACTTTGCCCTAAAAAGAAAACCTTGGCCGGGGGGCGTTTCTATTAAGAATATTCACCGAGCAAAGACTCTGGATCGGAATGCAAAAGTCGTGTAAACCAATTGTAATTATTCTAATTTGGAACACTCGGCGGTATTGAAATTTACAAAATATGTTAAAACGCTAATTGCCATATTAAAATTTTCGGCGAATTAGGAATTTTAAGTGTTTTCAGTAAAAACATTTTAATAGATGCAGGTGCTAATTCCAGATTTTTCTAGGAGAAAACAAGTCGTAAAAGGTGGTGTAAAAGCTAAAAAATCTCTGGGAAATAGTTAGTCAGAAAATAATCTTAACGCGACTTAAAACGTTACTCAGCCCAAAAGCATATGGGAACTCGGGAAATTTAGTAAAAATTTATCTTTCTAGAATATTACTCTGTTCAATTAAACACTATTGATCAACTCGTGAAAAGTGTCTCTGAGTACCAGAGACCCGCGGAAAGTAAATAAGTATTTAAGAAAAGTCATTTCGTCCGACTCGGAAAAGTACTATTGGAAACGCTGTTGGAAATTCGTCACTCGTCGTGAGAAATGGTGGTCTAAAATCTATTAAGACTTGGATTCCAGGTTACGGATTAACATTAAGACATAGAAAGTAAGTTAAGCTGTAATTCATAATGATTAGGGTACCTGTATTTTTAGAAACATAAATGATGTGAATGCTTGATATTTATCTGAAGCTCTTATTAAAACTCAGTGATAGTGCCAATCTGTATTTCATTTATTAGGGCATGCAGAATTTAACTTACCGTTTTACCAGATGATAATTAAGTTTAGGGGAGAGTCAGCTAAAAAGTAAATCACATCGGGATAAGTGTCAATAATGCTAATTAGTTTCTTCTTGTTATGTCATATTTTATTTGTCTGATGAATTTTTAAATAACTAGACCATAACAGAAATTGCCTGAACATATCTGAGTCAACCACTGATTTAATATAAAAATGCTCCCTTTAAATTGTGTGCTCCCTTAAATTCGAAATCTCAATTAGTATTTTAAAACGGAAAGTGGTTTGACCTACGCTAATTTCAGTATAAATAAGGTTACTTTTGAGTACTGAAAAGTGGAATAAATTTACTGCCTACTAGGTGGAGAAATTGGCCCATGGTGTCTAGGTAAATTATTTTCATCAAAATAGGGTGTCAACCATTGATTTGTATAGGAGTGGATAAGCAATAGCCGCCTGTCGCACTATTCCAAAGTGGCAACATATGGGCGAAAAAACAGGTTTCTGCGCATGACAAAATCGACGTAAAATGGAAAAACGTAAACAAAGAAGATACCGTTTTGTCATGCGCACTAAAACACTTGTCGTCTCAGCAGGCGTCGACCAGGATCGAACTTGGCTTTTGTCTTTGACGTGTTTTCGTTTTGACGGCCGGTGTTTTGAGTTAATAATTCGAGTTTTTACTTTTTTTTTTACTTTCTTTAGATCTAGTGTCTGTAGTTGCTTAATTAGTTTTAGTTTAGTGGTTCAGGTTTGTGGTTTGTGCGTACCCTATTTTGATTTTCGTTTAAATTGAACAATACGCACATAAACAATGGGCGATGCCACCAAAATAGAATCCCGAAAGTGTATGGTTGTATTTTGTAATAGTAGAGGCAAAATACCCGGGATTTCCTATTTCAAGTAAGTCTAATTATTATAAGTATTACTTATTTATACCTTATTGGTTGTTTCACTATGCTAACTGGGGCCCATTTCGCAATCGGCAAGAGTCCTCTACCGAATATTTGGTCAAATATTCACTTTCGAAGTCCGGGCCTGCCTATTTACCTTCACGGTGCAACAGCTAGCTCCTACTGATTTTCTAATGCGCAAGTCCAAATTGAAATATCTTTGTTTACATTTCGTGGTCGTAAATTTGCCATGTTTGGTCTATTTATTGCTTATCCACTCCTATACAAATCAA
>MU191953.1:0-22711 GCA_016904865.1 Pissodes strobi
AATAATTTAAAAAATGGAACTTTTCAATTTTTGTCCGGTTTATTTTACTACCGGCTTATAGTGCTTGCCATAGCAACGATCAATGAAGGCCTGATAATTATAAAGCGCTCAAAATTTGAATGTTTTTGATTGAGATTATAAACACAGAATATGTCCAGCAAAACGCGCATATTTTTAAAATATTTCAAATTATACAGGGTACGTCATAAAAATAGGGCAGCAAAAAGCATTATTTTTAAAAGGAACACGCTATATTTGATTTTATTTGTATAGTTTCCCCGTCATTTCAGTATTGCAAAAATCCATATTTGGTAAAAGGGAGGCCTAGTACTATATTAACGTTTAGCCTGCGCAATATCCGTAATTTGTTCTACAGGGTCTTTATTTATTGGCAAATCTTCAAATCAAGGAATCTCTTTTAATTGACTTTAGATTCAATGCGTATGGTATCAAGAGTAGAATTTACAAATGTGGAAAATACAGTAATTTTTTGTTAAAAAGACGAATTTTTTGAAAATTTATGGTTACGCACTCATGGAGAAATATAACAAAATGTTTTTGCATCCACTCTGTACGATTATTATTTAATGGCGTTCGAATTGTTAAATCACCTCAGGAAGTACTAAATGTCGTCACGCATAAAACATCTGTTTTGATCGTTAAAATTTCCGTATTTAAATTGCGCATTAAATCGATTTTATAGTACCATGGAACTACCGGCGAATCAATCCGATAATACTTTTTATCGTTTATTATCGGAGATAAATCGTCTCACAGCCCCTGGGACAGCGAATTTTGTTTTTCAAACATAGGATGGGGTTGGTTGTTTGAATATCCATAAAGGCACTCTACTAGTCTAATAGACAATCTGTCTTATGCCCGGTTTCTGAAGTACCAGATATCTAGTTTATATATTAATGACGATAAGTCAGACTATGGTCCTATAAAAACTATTTATTGCGTTTTCGAATGGTCGTTAGTCGTTATTATTATAGCTGTCTCTTCTTCAGATTTTCAGTTTTTAACAAGCCGCCTATATTAGGCAACACTGCATTAAATTATTTATTATTTAATAAATTGCTGCATTCTTCAAATGGTTTAAAATATATCTGCAATCCCGTAGATCCCCATATCTCGAGTAACATATAAATTAATAATTATTTACAATATTCCTTCCTTCAAAGATCATATCGATTCCGCCCCGCAAAACAACTCTCGCGTTTGGAGCAAAAGAGAGCTAAGTCCAAATGTTGTAGCAGGAGCACAGAAAGTAATAAAGATGTTACCGTAAACATCTAACAAGACGTTTGGGCGTAGGCCACCTTTTGCCAATAAAACAACGAGCAGCACAGCTCGATTTTGTAACTTGATTCATTTGATTGCTAAAAAAAATTTAAATTGATGGATTTAACAATTATCTACATTAGTCCGTATGCTTATCCAGTTTTACAGTGTTGAACCTCATAGACGATCAAATACAGTGTATGGCCGCAGGAATCCTTTTTCTTATATGGCGACGACTAGCCTTTTTCTTCCAAAGCCTATACGATAGACGCCGCCAAACTTTTTGACTTCGAAATCGTTCATTGCGTAAATCTTGGCCAAAATTAACATGTATTTTATTATGAATAATAGGAAAATATTCACCGAAAAAGGTTGTTGAAAAAGCTAAAAATTAAAAGCATCGCTCACGTATGACCGGGGATTTAACGCCAGTTGTTATTGACACAAAGAAGCCAGCGACTAGATAGGTACTCTCAAATTATTGAAACTAATGAAATGAGAACATCGAACCTTCTAATCGTTTCCCGAATAAAAAAAAATTAAAAATATTTTTCGTGGGTACCTTAGAAAGGGGTATTTGGCTGCGGGAAATTCGAATTTTTCATCTAAAAAAATCGTGCGATTTTTCTGTCTCGAAATATTGCGAAAAAGCGGCAATTTTATTGAAAATTACTATTTTTACCACCCTGTACCTATATGATTTTACAAATTTTATTTGTACGTCGGTAATATGGACGTGAATCTGACCAACCGTTTCTGTAATAAAAGCAAACAAAAAAAAATTGACATTTTGACGTAAATATTTCGGGGATGCGGGGAGTTCGCATTTTTTGTCTAAAAAGTCGTACGATTTTTCTTCATCGAGTTATTACGAAAAAACAGGAATTTTTGTAAAGAATATTTTTTTTTAACACCCTGTATATAATTTTGAAATTTTTATTTTTAGGTTAATAACATGTAAATAGACCCCTTTAATCGTTTCCGTAATAAAAACAAATATTTTTTTTGAAAAATTTTTTCTGAAAAATTGACATAATTGGCATATCGATCGTCTAGTTATATGTTCGGTTATGTAACGGATAAGGTGACCACCAGACGTCCTCTTTTTGACGTTATAATTTTTGTCCCGTATTATATTGGCTCGTAATAGTCATACGAGCTCTCTAATCTCCGAATTAAGTAAGTACGTCTTTGTTTGTCTGATTGCATATCGCATGTATTAAACAGAGATGCATAATATGTTTCAAAGCACTTGCCCGTAAACGCAAAATATTGCCCCGTTTATGTAAATCAGCGCGTAAGCCACCGCTTTTGTGTGTGGTTTCGGTTAAAAAACAGCCTGCGCCATTTTTGCTCATTTGTCCTATATTTCTTCAGTGAGTATGATGGATCACCTTAGTAACGACGATTAATTATAGCAGTCGCATGATAATGATGATGATAATGATGAGTGATTTACTCCAATGATCATCATACCTGCCCGCATCAAAATCATACCAAATGAAAATCGATTTTGCTTGTCCCCCCAAGTCAACAACCGACCGCCCGCGCCAATTTGGCACTGCTGAGTGTTAAGCAAAATGGAGCCTAAGCCCCCGTCTTGTAACAGGAACACAGAAGACAGTGGGGGGGGGGGGAGAAAGCAGCCGTTTTGGGGAAAATTAAATCGACGTCAATACTACTTACCACAAGATAATTAATAAGATACGCAACCTCTAAACCGACTAGCCTAGTGTTGGCAGTGGCTTGGGTGTAGAGGGGTAGGCTGCCCCCAGCCCAGTCGACGACGATGACGTTGAGATCCTCCGCCTTCAGGAGTTCGTCTCGCATGTCTTTCACCTAAAACAAAAATTTTAAATTTTTTAGGTTCACTTGATTAAATATATGTATAATTTTGACTAAGTATGTTTGACAGGTTTCTTTTTTGTCCGAAATACTGTACTGTCTACCGGGTATAAAGCTAAAATCTGCAAATCGCGCCTCGATAATTTTATTCGCGCGAAAAATAGTTGACTTCGTCCGCTTGAATTGATCAGTAGTTTATATGTATATAAATGGGTTATGTATCGATAAAGTCAATAATGTTTGCGATACTACACCTACTACATCCATCGGGAGATGCAAACATGACCTAAGTAGTTCTATACCTAAGACTAAAAACGTAAAGAAAAAAAAAGAAAAAAATTGCCTTCTGATTTACACTCTGAAGAAAATCCTTATTTTTTGAATTAAAGTCAGGTATATCACATAATTAGACACCTCTAAAACTAAAGCTAAAAAAAATCCATTTCGGACGTTTCAAATTTTGTTCAGTTTATTTAGATATTATTTTAGAGTGCTTACCATGGCAACGTTCTATTACGGATATGTTCGATATAAAGTGCTCAAAAATTGTCGTAAAAATAGATAACTATCTGTAAACTGATATTTATTAAGTTGGTAGGTAATTTCACACAGATTTCAATAATCCTTGCGAGAAATTTGAATAATGTCGCTAATTTCCAGAAATTTCAATTTTCAAGATCGTGAATTTTTGAGTAATTGATGAAAATCGACATTGCCCTAGTTCTTGTTGAGAAACATCTGACATAGTTTTTGACAGCGGCTCAATTTGGTTGTTCTTAACGTAAACTGCAGTCGAAAATGATTGAACTCTAAATATATTTTATGTATCAGCATATTTTATACCTAATCATAATATTTAATAATTTATAATCTTCCATATTCTATTTTATGCATTGCTACGGTGTATGTATTCGTTTGTCATTTATGTGTGATAAAATTCATAGCACACTGTGTCCAATGAGAAGGCACGAATGAACTTTACGCCTACCACCTTTCGGTATTAGCAAACTTCCACCCACTATCCAAAGAAACCACTCTCGAGGAAACGCCCTAACCAACTCCGCTTCACCCAAGGCTCGCACCTGTCCTGAAATCCGAAGATCCCAGGGCCGGTACGGACGCCGCGCCGATAGCGGGGAAAAGGATAACCAACCCTCTTTTATTCCAAAATAAAAAGACCTTACTCTAATACATAAAATCCTTAACCTAACTTATCTTTTACCCACCACCTCAAACCCCCACAAAGCCACTTACATTACATAAAATCCTTAACCTAACTTATCTTCTACCCACCTTCTCACACCCCCACAAATCCACTTACATTCTGCCTTATTGTTAATATATACATATATTACATCAGTGCATAGCTTACACGTCCATATCTGTGTCCTTTATCAACGCCCAACCCCATTCATTCACCACCTCAACGTCTTCTCTCGAGATTTTTCCATTCCTCCTTAGACTGATATTTCCCCATATTTTGCCTTCTCGATTTAATCTATTCCTTTCGTCCATCCTTTCTCTCAACGTACACCTCTCTCTCACATGTATCCTATCCTCTCTCCAATCCACACTCACACATCCCATTCGTATCCCGCAATTTGAACCTCCAAAGGTACTCCTCCATATTACCATAGCCGGTTATCAACCGGCTTGCCTTAAAGGCCACATCCAATCTCTCACACCCAACTTCCTTACACACCTCATACAGACCTCTCCATTTCACACTCACATCCCACCTATCTTGTCATCTCCTCATTATTATCTCTTTTCTCGCGCTCCTGATCTTCTTGAGCCCTAACAGACTCCTCCCTGCGTCCCCTTCAATTTCCTTTCCCTCGGTCCCTCCCTGCGTCCCCTCCAATTCCCTTTCCCACGGTCCTGCCTCTCCTAGCCTCTCTATCCGCAATTTTCATGCATCCTTGCGATCTTCTCATCCATTCCACATTCACTCTGAACCAATTCATTCCCAAATCTCGCATTTCTCTCACCCACTTATGTCGCGTCTTGTAGTTGTATATCATTTTCACCACCATATCCGAATCAGTGAGGATCTTATAATTTCCCAACTCCTGTTCCCTTTGTATCACATCCAACATGAACTCGACTCCAAAAAGCTCTCCTTGCACTCTCCCAATATTTCTAATCCTCCATTTAATATTCTTACCTCTCCACTAACCCAAACTAACCCACAACCATCCTATACCCGTTACCCCTCCTTTTCACTCATATCCCCGTATACTTTCACCTCCTCCTCACCAACGTGTCCTTCACTCATTCTGCTCAATCTTTCCGGCGGATATTCCCTATGGCTTTCTCTTACTCCATTTTCCTCCCTTTTATTTCTCATCCGCTCCCTAAATTCGTACTTGACCCTCGCATCTATATCAAGAGGCGTCATCCCATTCATGACCTGAAGTCCCTCACTCGCCACTGTCCGATACGTTCTAGCCACCATCATTCCAAACATACGTTGTGTCGCATCCAACTGCCTTTTCACCCGCGTGTCATTCGCTCGTATGCCTCACACCTCGCTCCCATACAAAATCGCTGGGCTTACCATCATGTCATGAATCGTCCTCGCTTTGTCCTTGTTCACTCCATGTTCACTCCTCGCTAACGCATACAGTTTCATTGCCAACTCACCCGCTTTCATCCTCACCATCTTTAAATGTTCAATAAAATTCAACTTCTTATCAATCCTCAAGCCCAGGAAGTCCACATACTCTTTACACTCAATCCTTTTTCCATCCATTGTAACAACCGGTTCCCGAATTTTTCCTCTTCTTTCCACAAACATAACCTCCGTCTTTCCCTCATTATACTCCGCAAAGCTTTCTCTTTCCCACTCTTTACACTCTGTCCATGTTTTCTCCCATTTTCTCTCTATTTCACGCGCTGCCCTCCCCGGAATCACAATTACTTGATCACTCTCTCCTCTCGCTCTAGTTCAGACATCCTCCTCAGCCACCCTTCCATGCATAACAACCATAGGGTCGGCCCCAGGCTTGACCCCTGTGAACATCCTCTCCCCGGTTGCCTTTCCGACTTCCCACTCATTACCTTTCTCTCCGCTAAAAAACTCCAACATATATCCCCCATTCGCTTCGGCATTTCCATTCTCTCCATTTCCTTGTCTATGGTTGCCGGCCATGATTGAGTGCCTTCTTCAGGTCCATGGTAACAATCACCCTCCTTTGCTTCCCTCATCGCTCGTAACACACTTTCAATCGCCCCAATCGTGTCCCTTCCTCCCCTGAACCCAAATTGACTCTCACTGAACTTCAGCTCTCTCTCACACCAAGTTCTCTTCAACACCCGATGCAAAACTTTCCCTAAGGTGGGTAACAGGCTTATAGGCCTAAAACATTTCACCTTAGGGAGCCTTGCCACCTTCCAGATCTTCGGGAAGTAACCCATCTCCCAACATCTATTGTATACTTTCAGTAACGACTCTTCAATACCTTCCCATATTGCCTTCATCGCTTCGTTTGGTATCCTGTCATCTCCACAAGCCTTCCTTTTCCTTAAGTCCAAAATCGTGTATTCTATCTCAATTTCTCCAGTCCCCACGTTATACCTCGCGTCCCTAGCTAACTTCCTGTTGCTCACCCTATCCACCACGTACCGAGTCCTCTCCCCTACCTCCTCGGATGTCAACTCCAGATGGTACATGTCCAATAGAAATTTATCCTCTTCCTCCTGGTTCGTTGCCTCTTTTCCTTCCCCATTCTTCACCGCTTTACTACCGTTACGTATACCTTTCTTCCTCAAAAAATCCCACACTCTCCTACAATTCATTCTCAGATATGCTCTCAATTTCTATTCTCACATGTTCTATCTTCTTATTCTTTATCATTTTTTTATATTCGTTTCTCTCAAGCAACCCATACCCTCTTGCATTCGTCCCTCCGTGCCTGATCCCTCTCACTCTGGTATTCCATCCTCATTCTCATTACATTACTCCTTGCCGCTGCCAACTCACCATCCCACTACTCGTTCTCCTCACTTTCATTCTTGCGTTTCCTTCTAACAACTCTCTTGCACACAGCCATGGACTTGGTTTGTAGCCTCTCAGCTTCCCTCTCTATTTCTTCCTCACTCGCCATTTCTCCGCATTCATGTCCACCCTTGCATGCCTAACCATGGTTACATCCACCCAGCTTTCCCCTCTCACGCCGCTAAAGGTTGCTAAGGAATCACTCTAATTTACAATCATCATTCGTTCTTCTATCGCCCACAGCATCAACTCCTCTCCTCTAGTATTCGTCACATTCCCTCCCTAAGCTTCATTCTTGCTATTCAGGTCTCTTCCAATCACTATCGGTCCTTTTATTCCCTTTTTTTCCATCTTTAAACACTTGTAACCTCCTATTTGTTCTTCCTCCCGGTTCGTCATATATACTAATAATGCATACTTCCCCCTTCCCCTTCTACATTCTTGCTGATCAGGCCTGACAAGTACCTTGCCCTCACACTTTCCTTCACCCACACCTCCACTCTCGCTTCCTTGTCACATCTATATCTAATATACCCGTCCCATTCTCTCACCCTAGCAACATTTTGTCCATGGTTAGAGTTACTCACTTTAGTATTTTACCTATTCTTACACTCACGTGAGTAATTTTAGCAAAATCTTTCAGTGTTTCGTGTTATCCTTTCCATACAACCCCTACCCAAAACTGACACAAATGAAAAATTCAGCAACCTTGCATTTGATGTTTGACGTGTCACGTTATGCACATGCGCTTATGCGAAATTTGATTATGCATGCGAATTTAACGTGACATAATAATAGTTTAAGGATCATCCAATGATGAAAAAAATAATTCATTTCGGACGTTTTAAATTTTGTTCAGTTTATTTAAATATTATTTTAGAGTGGTTACCATGGCAACGCCCTATTACTGATATGTTCAATATAAAGTGCTCAAAAATTGTAAAAATAGGTAACTATCTGGAAATTTTAAGTAGATTTTCAATTTTCAAAATCGATGAAAAACATAAGTATAATATATCCTTGTTAGTTTAGGTTAGGGTAAGCATACATTGGCTTAAAAGTATGGGCGCAGCGTATTTCAGAATCCAGTGTGAATGGAACTTAATTAAAAAATCTGGGTTAGTAGAGGCGGAGCTTGACGCACACTCTAGTTAAGCTAAAAACAAATCAACACCAAAGATTTGTATTAAAATTTATTAAACGTTTGTTTCGATTGAAATGGGTAAATTAAAACAGTATATAAATAGGCACAAGAACGTCTCGACGATAAATTTAAAGCTACGGTTTAAACGATTAAAAATGTCTGCTAAAAACATTGTAAATGTAAAAATATAGTTTGCATTAGAGAAACCCGAAGCGATATTTTACAAAACTAGATTACAATCGAAATCGTCGCTACTATCGATATCGGAAATCGGATTCGTGAGCGTTTCCAAAGCGATTATTCGACGATCGTTATCGTTCAAAGGCAAGCCGAAAAAATCGTCGTCTTCATCGTGAAGCCAATGAAGGATCTCGTGAACGACTTCGACCTCTATGTTGTTGGACGTTCTGCGTCTGCGCGGCTTCGGAGGTCCCACGTCCATCCTCTTCCCGTTAGGCAGCGCGTGGAGGTACAGGCAAGTGTTTCCGAACGGGCACTTGCCCCTGCCCTTTCTAAAGTACCTGCAGTCGATCCTCTGCATGCGAGACTTCTCTTTGAAGATAAACTGATCCTTGTCTTCCTTGAGTACGAACCACACCTTGCTCGGATAGACGAATTCGGAAAGGGTCCTGCACTCGGGACACCCTTTGGCCACGTCCAGCTCGAAGTCCCTGCTCTGTCTCCATCTTCGGATGCATGCGAAACAAAAACAATGATTGCAATTGGGCTGTATTCCGAACAGCTGCTGCCTCCGGTCTTTCTTCTCCATGATCACGTCGAAGCAAATACCACAAGTCTTCCTCAATGACTGTTCCCTATGGACTATCGCTAAAGCTTCTTCGGCCGAAGTAGTGATGCTCGTCGGATCAGTATCCCATCTCGTAAACGATCTTTTTTTACATGGATGCAAAGACGAAGCAGCGGATGCTTCCATTTCTTTAAAGCGCAAGAGACTGGGGTGTCCGTTCAGCAAGGTTTTTTCATTGGGCGCCCCTTGAGACGTGGCCGCCGTCCTTTGATGGATGTTTCTACATCGATTTCCGAACTTGCAAAATCCCCTCTGATAAAATTTGCAAACGCGCCTGCCCGGAGGCATTCGGTAATAGTTAAAGCCCGTCGAGGAGTTCATATCGACTAATAAAAAACGATCTAAAAGCTTATTGAATTCGAATGTTACGATTTACGGTTTCTTTCAGTAAATTTTCTGACAAGTTTGTCAATTTGATTGATGGATCATCTAAACGCCAAATATTTAAATAATTAGAGACACCCCGGTATACGGGATACCACGAACGAAAGCGAAACGCTTCACGTTTCCGATGCATAGAATATTGAAACGGATTTGGGTTGGGTTTCGCCCACACACAAAAGCGGAAGAAAGCACGGTTTTTCGTTCGTCGAAAAGCCTTTCTTAGATTGTTTCTGGTCCAAAGAAAAAACATGGTTTAATCGGCATTTAACCCGGCAGCCTGAAACAAGTAGATTAATTGTGATATCTATAAAACACTTTCTGTTTAAGACAGTGGCGTGGATTTAATGCAACTTGGGCCTTGTCAAAATTGTATGTTCCCTAAGAGTTCTGGGTTAGTTAAGGTTAGATATCATACAAGAGGAGATTTGAACGCATCACAGTATGCATATACAGTATGCATGTTTTCCTAAATATGCTGGTTTTAATTTTTCGTTTATCTAAGTATTAAATGGCATGTTACGTCGCAATCGCTGCTCCGGGGGACGACTATGTAGATTTGAACCGTGTGGACATTGCTTAATGTGATAGACCACAAGGAAATGTTTAAACCCAAAATTAACTGCACCTGCCACTTGGCAACCACGTGGACTACTCCTTCTCCTTATCAAATGCTTTTGCTTCCAATAGGCACCGAAAGATATTTAATTAGAAAAGCGTCTAGGGATAGGGCTAAATTTTCGATGCGAAACCGTGCATGCGTAATATGGCCGAATGTATCCATGTCTTTACGTTCTAGCGAAATTCCTTCAACGCCTCGGTGGTGTAGTAGGTCATTTCTGCGCTTTGAGTAGGAACATAAATATAACAAATTAGCAAATCTTAGAGGAAGAAACCCTTAGCGATCAGGCGTACATTACATTTAAGGTATTAGCAGCGATAAAAGAGAAAAAGCAGGTAAGATGGATAGAACACTTCTCGGAAGCAAGTCCATTGACCCGAGATACATAATTGATGCAAGGGACGATCAATTTGAAGATAGAATAGAGGAAACAATGAATAGGATCCAATGTATAGGAGAAAGTCGAGTAAAAAATTAAAACAAATATAGTGGAAGGAGTGGACTGGTGGGATGAGGAATTGGAATTTCAAAAGAGACACATGCAAAGAACCTGTCAAAG
Organism: Pissodes strobi; assembly: GCA_016904865.1. Taxonomy (NCBI): domain Eukaryota; kingdom Metazoa; phylum Arthropoda; class Insecta; order Coleoptera; family Curculionidae; genus Pissodes; species Pissodes strobi. Next base: position 10,644 of record MU191953.1, read on the forward strand.
CAACAAATATAGAATCCAGGAAGACAAGGACAGGTATATGGTACAGAGGAAAAAAAACAAAGATCTCATTAGAGCAAATAAGGTGGCACATACAAATCATCAGTTGAATACCATGACAGAAGACAGCCCGTGGGACAGACTGTGGAAATGGCTGAATAAAAACTCGAAGAGAGGGCACACCAATCAGTCAATATTGCATGAAGAAAAAGAACTCCAAGGTAAGAAAAAGGACGACCATCTAATCGATATGTATCATCCAAGTACTACAGAGCAAGAGGGCGTGCAACTGCAGGAAATCGATGAGTTAATAAATGGATGGAAGACAGAGCAAGTAAATATCACAGACTGGGAAATTGATGGTGTTATATCTCTCTAACTGGTGTGGAAAGCCTGCAGTGATATAATCAGTGCAATCATAAATGAATGTGGTAAGCGGGGGATTTTCTCACAAACGTGGAAAACTGCGTGGATAGTGTGAATCCCGAAGGGAGATGGTGGGCTCAAGCCAATCAGCCTTTGTTGGGGAAGGTCCTTGATAAAATGGTCAATAAGAGGCTTCAAGTGAAGACGGAAAGGAGACAAATGATATCCCTATGGCAATTTCGGTTTAGGAAAGGAAGGGGCATAGTAGTGTAGAAAGGCTTACCCAGGATGTGCATGCTTAGATTTAAAAAACGCATTTAATTCTGCCTGGGGACCACTCATTATACAACGAATGAGAAGGAAGGGTCTTGATCTTGGAACAATAAAGCTGTGTTGGAGCTTTCTACGTAATAGATCAGCAGTGAGTGGGGAAGTGACAAAAACAATACAAAAGGGTTGTCCGCAGTCCGCAGGGATCCAGTCTGGGACCAACCTTGTGGTTGATTCTAATGGAAGGGTGGTTTAAGTGTATGGATAGGTTGAAAGCGGAATGGGATATGGATCGGGAACTGAATAAATGTGAAAGATTGGTCTATACCAGGCATACGCTGACGACCAGGTGATAATAATTAGAGGACAATTAGGAAAAGGCTTAGAACGAAAATGGAAGACACTATGGGAAACACTGACTGGATCTTGGAGAGACTGATATACAAGAGAGTTGATACAAAAAACTGGATGAAGGATTTTTTGTGGCCGGGGTTTTCTTCGGTCTTTCGCGAGCCTTTGGTACTTTGGACATCAACTTTCTTCTGGTTAAGCTTTATGTAAATGGCCTGCGAGGAGGAATCCTGGACTTGTTGGCATCCTACTTTACGGACAGAAGGTTTTGCGTTAAAGTTGGTTGTGTATTTTCAGATATGTATGAGGTGGATGTCGGTGTGCCTGAGGGGTCTGAGCAGGGGCCATTACTGTTCTTGTTGTTTGTAAATGAAATAACTGAATACGTCACCGGAGGCTGTGTCACTGTGTTTGCGGATGATACCACGGTATTGGTATCGGCACAGACTGGTGAGGAGCTCCGACTGAAGGTCGAAAGTATTATGGACAATAAAGCAAAACAGAGGTATTATTCATACCCCACGCGGGAATGAGCAGGATCAACAGAAGACGCAACTAAAAGATAAAATAAAGTACTTAGGAATTGTACTAGATAGGCAGGGCTTGTATCTAGAACACGTAAAGTACATAAGGGCTAAGTTGATGAAGACCACCATGGCAATTAGGGGTATCATGATATGAACATTGGGGAGGTGACGAGGGTGATCTGGGACAGGGTTTTGAAGCCTGCGATATTATATGGAGCGGAAATATGGGGAGAGAAAGCTGGAGACGCCTGAGTCAAACGGCAGCTGGATGCGGTGCATAGGTTGATGCTGGTTGGGATGAGCCGAGCTTACTCAATAGCGTCAACGGCTGCATTGCAAGTACTCAACCGAACACCACCCATATGGCTGGAAGCTAAGCACACACATGAAATGAGGAGGCAACATTGGACTGCGGTAAAGAGAGGAACCCAGCAGAACCCTAATTTGGAAGCGTGTTAATTTAAAAGCAGATTATCAGTATGGCAGCAGCAAAAAAGACCTGGTAGTTTGGACTGATGCCGCAGTGAAGGAGGAGACAAGTGGTCTGGGTGTGGTACTTGGGGAACATGAGCGCACCAGGGTTTGCCGTAAATATATTGGCAAGAGCATTGTACGTTCGGAACTGTGTGGATTACTCTTTGGCCTCAGGGTAGCTGTACAATACATAAGAGAGCATAAACCAGGAGACGACCATTACCATAGTTAATGACAGTAATCAGGCCATAGAGAAGGTATGATGCAACTACGATACGAACAAAAAACAGCTGCTGAAATACAGCTAGACAGACTAGCAGACCAACATATAAAGGTGAGATTTAAATGAGAATCCTTCAGGGGAAATTGTAGGGAAGCCAATTGCGTATCGATATAGAGCAAGGGACCCTGGAGGACGAATATGTACTTGAGGATGAGAAGAAAATGGATATTACCAAATGGCAACAAATATGGACAAGGACTACATCGCATATGTAAAAGGGTCGGCAAAGATAGACTCCAGTTGGGTTGGAAGGCGCTACAACTTGCCACAGGCGATGGAAATTGAGGTCCTATCTAAAGATATTTAAGAGAGGAGGGGTGATTGACGATGGGTGTGAAAATGTTGAACATATAATGAACGAATGAAAGGAGGATGCTTGCAAGGATGGATGTTACTCGACAAAAAGGCAATTTATTATTTGTCCTACGCAATGAGATAGGGTCAGCCGATGCAACTGAAGTTAGGATTAGCAGAGAAGGTTGTTGCAGATGACCGGGAAAGGAACGTGGTTGATGCGGATCTTATTGTAACAACTCGCAGACAAGGGAATCAGGTCCGGTAAATCGGGGAAAGAAAAGAGGAACAAGGATACTGCCAAGATGTTGAGCAGGAACAGTCTGGGGATGGCGGTAACTGAGTTAAGGTTAGTTTGGGATCGATGCTCGTCGGTCGCGACATATGTTTTGTTTACCTTTTTTTAAGGCTATGTTTGTTTTTTTTTCTTAATTTTGGGTTAGCCTTGAGTTAGTTCTTGTTGATTGCGTCCCCCGTAGCGAGCGAAGCAAGCAGAGGATCATGCAATGCCATAATAATACCTATTATTCTTGTTTCGCCATTGCGTATGCTCGGTTTCGCATCGAAAATTTAGCCCTACCCCTAGACGCTTGTTTTATTTAGATCTGCCAGTTCCTTTCAACACGTGGAATTGTAAATGTTTCACTTCTGGTAGATTCATTAAGGATTACAATCTGTCAAATGCTATCATTTTTATGCAGTAAGTCTGTTCACTATTCTTCCTTCACAGTTTATCTGTGATTTTAATAATACTTTATTATTCCCTTTTTGCAGTAGGACAATACTTTATTTTTAAACACACTTCAAAGCTTTATCAAATAGGTACAACTAAATGTGTTTTTTTTTTAAATACCCAAAACTATATCTAGTTTTTGTTTAAATGAAGAAAAAATTATAGAAAACTCTTTGTGTGCATTGCGCATTTAGATTTTAACCCACTGTGTAGCCATTGATCGCCTTCTAAGGAACCAGTAGGCGGGCGGTCGACGTCACTTATTTCGCTGTTTCACTTTGTTGCATTACTAGACGCTATACTAACAAAGAAGAGAGAACGATATTTTGGCGTAGTTAGTAGCATCTCGTTTGTTTGCGTTTGCCTTTGCAGTGAGTTGCAGGCGAACTATGAAAGCAAAATCAAGTGTTTCACCGCTATATTATGTATATAGGTTTGTTCTAGCATGAAATCTTACGGTTTGAAACCTCCGGAGTTTGCGCATAGCAATAAAAGCGACGGTTATATAGCTATGCGCAAACTCCGGAGGTTTCAAACCGTTTGAGATTTCATGCTAGAACAAACCTAATATTAAAATTGACATACTAGACTTATCGGCGGTGCTTTTCCTTACGAATGTACATTTTGAAATGTACTATTTTTTTGTTTCAATATTATGGCCACCCTTGATATAACCCACAATGAAGATAAAGATAAACAGCGTCGAAGCATCAGTTTGTTCTCCGGGAGGGAAGATGTAGTAGGGTTTAACCGTGTGGACAATGCTTAATCAAGTGATAGTGTTTAGACGCAAAATTCGCCATATCAAATTTAGAACGTTTACTCAGCAAAAATTTAGGTCTGTCACTTGTCAACTGCCATTTTCCAGTTATGTAGATACGTGTAAGTATACAGTAAGCTATAAAACCCGTCTTGACACATCATTCTGTACTCCGAATGAGAAATATGTAGGTAGAGTTTATCCATGTGGACAAGGCATATTTTCCTCTGAATGAATTCGTGGCACTAGCTCGATCGTAAGAACACAAAATTCGTTGTCATTTTTTAACCCGTTTATCTGTCACTTGTCATTTTTTCAATCACGTGCACTAAGTGTCAATTGTTATTTTACAGCTGGCTGGATTACGTAATAATAATTTGGATTTCGGTCAAAGATTTAGATCTGTCAACTGTCAATTTTTATATGAGAACTGTCATACGTCAAAAATCACGTGTAATACGTCATTTAAAAAAGAATGCAAAATATTACAATTAGTAGCAGAATTTAACAGTGTGGACAATGCTTATTTTAATCAAATGATAGAGCTTGACTGCAAGGTAACGTTTAGACGCAAAATTCTCTATACCACTTTTAAAGCCTCTACACATCAATAATTTACGTTTGTTATTTGTCAACTGTCATTTTTTCAGCCGTGTTCGCTATGCCATTTGGAAATGTCGTTCGTTTTGACAAGACATAATCAAAGATTTTAACCAAGTGTCAACTGTCATTTTTCAGCTGGCTGGATTAAGTAATCTTAATTTGGATTTCAGTCAACGAGTTAGATCTGTCAATTGTCAATTTTTATATGGGAACTGTCATGCGTCAAAAATCACGTGTAATACGTCACTAAAAAAATAATGCAAAATATTACAATTAGTTTTTAAATGTGGACCTAGACTTTTCATTTTTGTTTAATTTTGTGTTTAATGATATGCTATATTCGAAAGTACAAAACTATTTATAAGGCTCAAATCAGGAAAAGCTCCTTATCTCTGTCTATTACATTACCTCCTATGGGTGAAATGCTAGACTTATTAAGTGACCAAAGGCTTATGAAAAATAAGGCAAAATTGCACAAATAATGGTTCAATATCATACTGTTAAAATTTTTCAATTTTTCGAATTTTAATTCTGCTTTCGATTGTAGTCATAATCCGGGGAAACCCCACAAAAAATCGGATAACCGGAAGTCGCCATCTTATCTTTTCTAATGACGGAAGTATCACATGTCGACTTTAGTTTCCAAAATGGTAACATAACAGACCTTTTTTTTAAATAAACCAGATGCTCCCTGAGCGTGCCTCTGTTGGAAACGGTATAAAGCATGATTGAGCATATTTTAATTCGGCAATTTATTAAAATATAACGGCTCGTATCGTATAAATGACCACAGTACGCCCATGCATTAGTGCATATAACTTCTATAAATACAGTTTTAGGGCACCTCTTATCGACTGACAAGGTACACCTTTCTCCTCGTATTTTACGCGTTCCCATTTTCGTGTTTATTCAACAAAGGACTTTCCTTCCGAATTTTGCCGTGCTTTTACCCACGGATAACAAAAGCAAAGTGGCAAACGACCGTCCACATTACATACTTCCAGCCGTAAATGAAGTAATGTGAAAAATCACGGTTTTGAAAGGCGAATTGGATTGCCTTTCATTCGCCAATCTACTATCTCTCAGGAAAACGACTCATTATTCGACCACATGTCTGATTATCACGGCGTAAACGTACTCAATGATAGTCTAAATTTCTCTAGGGAATCTCCTTCGGATATGTGTCCGAACGGGATCTCAGGTTCAGTCCAACGTTGCCTAAATTTCTCTAGGGAACCTAAAGCGATTTAAAGTGTCTGGTACTTACCCAGTTTGACAAGGGCGTATCGATAAATCCATGAATAATGAATTTTATTTTCTTCTCGGTGTCCAAGTTGGACCTCTCGATAGATTCATTTTTGGCCTTCAGTATTTGACCCTGAAAACACAATTCCTGTTAAATACTATTCACTACAAATATTCCTAAATTCATCCGTCTAACATATACAGTGTGTCCTGTTAGTGTAATTAAGTATGATATTTTCAGTGTTGCCAAAAGTACGAAAATTTCAAGTAAAAGCTGTTATTTTAAATAGAAATGACTGCCAAACCAGTGTTGCCAACTTTATGGGAATTTATTACTATCAATACCGCAGTATATATGTACAGGGTTATCCAACGAGGCAATTTTTTGACTTTCCCTGTACTTTTATAAAAAAAACCTGAAATAGCTGTCTTATGTAATTTTCTCCCGCGAATTCGGATATGTCCATCAAAAAACAATTGAACATCAAATAAAAGTGCTAGGGGTCACTTTGATATTTTTTTTTAAATGGAACACCCTGTATATTACTACAATACACATCCAAGGCAAGCTTAAATCTCATTGGTTCTTTGGAAATGACAAGGGCTTTGGTTTTTCTGGTCGATACCTGCATGTTGAAGGTTTTTGCTTTTACATAGAATGAGTATAGAAGCCGCTATAATTAGGGCATCATCGGCATAATATTCGATTTTGATTTCACCTGATGTGAGTGTATATCATCCCTCTGTGATTTTAACCTGGTTTATTATTCCATCCATTATTAGATTGAAAAGTTGTGGGCTTAAGGAGTCTCCTTGTCGGATTCCCGTTGCAGTTCTTATTTCCTCTGTCATCTTTTGCTTAACCAATATGTGGGTAGATGTATTGTGGTTTAGTTGTCTTAAGACGTCTATTACGATTCTCGGTACGTTTTATTTCTTAAGAATATCTGTCGCGCCGTTCAATCTCACCCTGTCAAATGCTTTGGTGAGGTCTATAAAGCACATATATGCGGGCTTTCCGTATTCTGTAGCCTTTTCCCAACCTGACTATGAAGATAGCATCCATGGTTGACCGATTCTTCCTGAACCCTTGTTGTTCTTCCGATATTATTACATATTCGCTAATTATTGTTTCTATGATCTTCCTGAACAGTTTCATAATCATGACTGAGCTTAGAAAGGTTATGCCTCTATAGTTTTCTGGGGATTTTTTGTCCCCTTTTTTGAATATCGGGATGGTTATGCCCTTTTTTCAATCATTTGGGACATTTTTGGTTGTTATTATACTGTTAAATAACTTTGTAAGTTCTGTCATTAGCTGATGCTCCCCATATTTCAATAACTCGTTTGGTATTTCAGCCAGTCCGGGTGCTTTTCTGTTTTGAATCTTCTTTGTCTGTTCCATCGTCATTCTTTCGGGAGGTTCTTCAGCTTCTTTGCCTTCTTCTTCAATCTCGTTTCTGTTTTCCTCTTCGGGTATATATGTTTACAGTTGTTCAAAGTAGCTTTTCCATTGGAGTTCATCAATTTGTAGTGTTTGTGTATATTCCACGATTTCGAGTTTCCTTCTTTTTAGTATTCCCCATACCTTCCTTTGTGCTCCGTATACGTAGTGCTCCATTTCGGAGGTAAATCTTTCCCAGAAGTTTCGTGTTATGGTTCTGATTTCTGTGTTGACTCTGTTTCTTGTATGGATGTACTGGTTCTGTCCACTCCTATATCTTAGGTACGCTTCACGTTTCTCCTTGGCTAGAGCTTTCACTTCGGGTGTATACCAAAGCTTTATTAACTCGCACTTTCTTTAGACCTAGAGCCTCGATAGCTGCGTTGTTCTCTTTTTGCCAAATCGATATATTTGGGATGAGTCTTCCTTTTTTGCTATTTTGCCACCTCTCTTGCCATCTTTGCATTACACTTTCTCTATTTACTCTGCGAACGGTCTCTCTTTTTTCGTTGGTTGCTCGCGATATGTAAGAGGCTTCCTGGACCAATAAATCGGTTAGGGGTGTTTTGTCTTTGGGTTCTCTCGTATATTTTGCTTCGATTTTTTTTGCAGCGTACAAGAGGATGGATCTTGCCACCGAGCAGATAAGCCTTCTTTTACTGGCTCTTGGGCCTCCAACATTTGGCATCATTTTCCCCAGGGTCATCATTGCATTGTTTGCCCCGACAGCTGTCTTCTTAGTATGTGACGTGACGCTCGGTTTACTGTCTATCCATACACCCAAGTATTTAATTTCTGGTACCAGTTTTATGTCTTTACCTAGAAGTCTGATAGTTGTCTGGGAGACGCCCAGTTCCAGATGATTGTCATTTAACCATTCCTCTATGCCAATCATGGCGGTTTCTACCTTCAGTTGGAGTTCTTGAGGATCCCTGACTAGTGCGACCATGGTTATACCGTCTGCGTAACCGATGATGGTGACGCCGTCGGGCTGCCCTAGGTGAACGAGGCCGTCATAAAGGATGTTCCAAAGAGTAGGTCCCAGGATCGAGCCCTGCGGAACGCCACATGACATGTTCAACTGTTTTCTTTTTGCCTCCACTTCTAAGATGATGTAAAGTAATTCTGTATAAGCTTTACTAGATATGGCGCTGCTCCTCTTCTCCTTATATCATCGACTGTCTCCCTCCAAGGTGCCGAGTTGAAGGCGTTCTTAACGTCTAAAGTTACTATCGCAGCGAATCTTCTATGTCTATGGCTCTTCTTATAGATTTCCCTTTTCACAAGTTCCAGTGCCTTTTGTATTGCCTATTGCCTTTGTGGTAGATTTTTTCTGTCTAAAACCGAATTGTCTGTCGGAAAGCGTGTCGTCGAGGTTCAAATCTTCCGTTAGTCTAGATAAAATTATATGCTCCATCAGTTTTCCTGCTATATTTAAGAGGCAGATAGGCCTAAATTTCAGTTTCTCATTGGTATCCCTTTTTGGTTTCTCTATGAGCAATAGCTTTGTCCTTTTCCAAGTTGATGGGAATTCGCCGCTTTTTATAATATTATTAAAAACTTTAAGAAATAGTTCCGGGCTTTTTGGTACCACTAGATTTAGCACATCAGCAGGTATGCAGTCCAATCCTGGGGCTTTAGTCTTCGGCTTGTCCTCATAATCTCTTCTCTTGAGAGATCGGGGATATCCTCTTCAATGGTATTTACATTTTCCCATACTAAAAGTGGTCTATTCGGAAATAGCGTCTTTGCGACCTCTACGGTGTTCTCCATTGTAGCGCGCGATTTCCAATCTTCATTTTTAATCTTCTAGTTGCGATTCTGTATCCGTCGCTTCAACAGTTTTGGTCTATTTCGTCGCAGAGTTTCCTCCAGCAGTTTCTTTTTGCCTTGTTGCCAGTCTTAAATATTTCCTGTTCTTTACAAATTGTTCCCTATCAGTGGGTCTGCGATTGTTCCTAGTCAGTTTTCTAATGGATTTAAGGCAGATCTTCCTTAGGTTAGCTTTTTCTCTCGACCACCAGTAGACGGGCTTCCTGGTGTTGCTTTCTATTTTTCGCGTCATTGATGACTCACACAGCTCCTTCAGGAAACCTGTTAGATGCTCTGCTGTTTCTGGTGCCCTTCTGCTTTTTTACTTTGGTGGTGGCCTTTTCGAGCTCCGAGATATTTAATTTCTTAAAGTTCCATCCTTTTGTGTATGAAGGGGGTTGCTTGGTACCCTTACTATTCTCCACTTCGAAATATATGTGTTTGTGGTCACACAATGTTTCCTGTTCCAAAACTTTCCAGTTTTTAACTTTGGCACCAACTCTACCCCTTGTTATTGTAAGGTCCACTATGGAACTAGCTTACCCCCTTTGGCAGGTGGCTTCCCTTCCTCTGTTCTGCAATATTAGATTTTTGAGGCAATCCATTCATTCGTGTGAGGCATTTTTGATTCCAAGGTTTGGACACTTCCTTGATCCGGTTTGATGTCCTACTTTGTCACAATCTAGACAAGCAATTTCTCCTTGACACTCTCTGACAAAGTGGCTCTCTTTACCACACTTTACACAGAGTCCTTTTCTGTCCGGTCCTTGACATTTATTACTGGTATGCCCCGTGCGCCAGCACTTATTTGTTCCTCTGTTCTCTCTCTCTGATGTTGCAGTTAGTCCATCCTATTTGTATGCTTCCCATTTCTAACAGTTTAATCGCTGCACTGTTCTGCGCCCCTCGCCCTGCTTTCCTATCTGATGTTACTCGTATTTCGTTTGTGGGAATGTTTATATCCCTTGTAATTGCTTCTTCTATTTCTTCTTTGTGTGCTTGGCCGTCCAAGTTTCTGATATGTAGGACTTTTTAAGGTTTTAACCCCTTTAATTTTGCCGTTAATGGATCCCATTAGTCTTTCTGTATGCTTCTTTCCACCTTTAAAAGTTATAAGTAATTCTCCATTCCTGGTCTCTCTGACACCATTGATTGGAACTTCAATTTGCTGCGGGTCAACATCCTTTCTGATCGTCTTCAGGAGTTGCGCAGAGGACAGTCCTCCTGAGTATATATTACGTGGATATCCACACTTGTCGAGCAGAAGATGAATTCCAACATCTTCCTGACTGTAGTTGTACAGCTCCCCATATTTGGGAGTATTATTCTATTCCGTCCATCTTTTAACATTATTTCTTTGAGTTTTGACAGTCCCTTATAGGCTGTTTCTTCTTTAATTATATCTTCTTCATCTAGCATTGAGGTGCAAAACAAGTATTGTCTCCTTGGGTCCATGGTGCCGTCTGGATTTGGTAACTCCGTAATGTTAATGGTGTACGTCATCTTACCACTTTCTAGTTTCTGTTCTTTCAATGTTACTAGACCTCTGAAGCGAGTACTTAGTTGTTTATTTAACCCATGATTCCAGTCTTCGTCCACCATGGCGACAATGTCCTTGCGGCTGAAACCTTCAAGTATTTCTTCCTCCCGTTTGAGAACTCTGGTGAAAGTATGTCCTGACCATGGGATATTGATTACCTCTTTAAAGTTTTCCATTCTCCCTTGCTTCATTTTGTCTTGGATCTCCTTCCTGTATGCATCCTCTCTATTCTCTGTTTGGTCGGTTGTCGGTTTGGACCGCAGTTGTCATTAGGCTTTTTTCTGTTCGCGCCTCTGTTGTGTCGTTTGCCTCTATTTGGGTTGAGGCTTGCTGTGTTTGTACCGGTTTTGTGGGGAGCAGGTTATACGCCCCCTTTGTAATAAAGTCTAGTTTCGCCTCTAAGTTGGAGGACATTTCAACTGCCCTCTTTATTTCCACCTTAGTTACATTGGCAGAAACTAATACTTGGGTTTCTTTGATTTTTTGGAAGGTCTGTTTTAAAATTTTCTTGACTTCGTCTTGGTCTTTGGGCCTCTTTACTATGTCTATGGGAGGTTCCGTTCTCTTCCTCTTTGGTGGTTGCTTGGCCAATGGTGGCGTGTGTGATATTGTGATATTACTTCCTCCAAGCTTATATTTGCAGAGACTGATACAGTCCTGATGCCTCTCGGTGGTGTTCTTGGTAGAGAGCTACGCCTCTCGAAAGGTTTCGCCCCGGTCACTACAGTTTTAGTTGGTTGATTGCTCCCCCCAGAATCCGTGGAGCTGCTCGTATCATTTGGTCCGAGGCGGGATTCTGTGTCTTTAGCACTACCCGCTTGGGGTAAAATTTTTCTCTTTATCTTCTAACATTTTTGGTTTGTAGAGTTTCCTTTTCTTTGCCTTTTAGGCCTACGGCCAGTATATATGTATATACCTACATCACCAGTATATGTACCTACATCACTACTAAATGCACATTCCTACTATACTCTACCGACACGTGTCTAGAAATTATCACCATATCATTTTTCAAATAAAGCTAGTAGACAAAGACAGTAATATCAATATCGCTAAGCTTGATCTGGACACTTAGCATGTATGAGTTCTCAAATTTTTCTTGCGAACTCGTAGAAGTGCCTAATAATTAATACAGAAACTTCAACTTCACGGGTTTTCTAAATTTGGAACTGCGGCGCTAGAAAGCAAAGTTCGGCGGCCATATTGTGACGTCATTGAAGATGCACAATTCAAATATGTAAAAATAGCGGAGCCTCCATTTAAAATATTAGAGTTATTAATCCCGAAATTTTGATGTTTAATAGAAAATTAGTTCACAAAATCTCGGAGGGATTCAGTCGCGTATAAAGTATAAACCCAATATTTATCA